>CM049415.1:2812500-2820000 GCA_026929865.2 Hyperoplus lanceolatus | reverse complement strand
CCAGCTCAGACCGGGCTTGTGGGACATAAAGCATAAGCATGTCAGTGGAGCGGGTCTGATAAAGCCCATCTGAAATATGCAGCATTTCTGTTAATAAAAACCAAACTGAAATCAATATTTTTCTTCAAATATTTAATTAATGGGGGCGCCCTTAGCTCAGTTGGTAGGGCGTCCCCCCTCCATGGGCCTCGGCTAGCAGCGGACCCGGGTTCGATTCCAGCCCGCGGTCGTTCTCTGCATGTCACTCCCCTCTCTGCCCCATTTCAACTCTTTCTCTACACTATCAATAAAGCATAAAAATGCCAAAAAAATAAAAAAAAAATAAAAATTGAGTTCGCAACAGTGCAATAAGCGGCGACTGTGTCTCAGGTGGTAGAGCGGATCGGCTGATGATCAAAGGGTTGGAGGTTCGATCCCCGCCCTGCCACCTGTGTCATAGTTGTTGTGTCCATGGGCAAGACACTTCACCCACCTTGCCTTGTGTGAATGTCGATAGTTAGCCTGCTGCTATCGGTGTAAGAATGTGTGTGTGAATGGTAACGTGGGAAAGGAAAACAGGTCTCCCTTGTAAAAGAGTCTTCGGACTCAATGGGATTTACCTGTATAAATAAAGGTTAAAAAAAAAAAAAAAAAAAAAGCAGGATAATGTATTCACATGTACATTTATTCAGTGGATTGGGTCTGTATATCTGCGCTAAAGACATGTTATTGTTTGTTACTGTTCTTGGCAGACATGAGGCAACATACCATCTACCCCGACTGTGACATTAAGTTCACTGGTCATGTGACTTGGGTCGGAAAGACTTCTATTGAGGCCAAGATGCACATGTCACAGGTATACAAGAACTGTCTACACGCAACCACACACACACGCACGCTCGACACACACAGACAGACAGACAGACAGACACACACACACACACAGACGCCCACTCGACGCACACGCACACACACGCGCACACACTCACTCCCTCACTCACAAGCACACTCACACACACTCACTCACTCACTCACTCACTCACACACACACACACACACACACACACACACACACACACACACACACACACACACACACTGCACACGTACATAAATAAGTGCACATATCTCTCTCATATATTTCCCGACCAAATTGCTAGATTAATTGAAAGAAACACAGAAATAAGAACTTCACAACAAAGATTTAAAAATAAACAAGAAAATTTAAAAAAAAGAAAGCCTGAAATAATTCCACAAACACAGGTTGCCTTCCGAATCTCATACTTCCTACTATATAGTATGTAGAAAAAAGATTTAGGATGTCCCGATTCTTGTGGCCAGATTTAGGATGGTTAGAAGTACCCGGATGTCCTACTTCATGCGGCCAAGATTGTTAGTGTTGAAAATTGCATCCTATTTGGGGCGATTCTGACCCACAATCCAGTGCGCACGTGAAGTGACGTCACATCGACGAAGCCTCCATATGAAAACAAACGGGGATGCGACGGATATAAAAGCAAGAGGCAAGATCAAGGTGCAATGTTATGATGAAATAAGAGAGTAAAGTATGTCCCAATAGTATGCCTACTGCATCCTAACTAGATTCTTTTTATCGTCGGATGTAGTATGTAGAATAGAAAAAAGAAAGAGGAGGAGATTCGGAACGCAACCATTATCTTTCTTTTCTTTCAGTTCCGTGACGGAGCTTACGCCCCGGTGCTGGATGCTACGTTCGTTATGGTGGCCCGGGACCCAGAAAACAAGAGGTAGGACACTCACACTGATACTAACACCAATGTTTAAAGACATCTCCGTGCATTTAAATCATTAACTTACAATGAAATGGACTGAAATTGTTCTCAGGGAAAGCAGACAAATGTAAACAGATATGACAGCCTTTCTCCTTGACTGTAGAAGCGACCTTCATGACACATTTTATTAATTTATTTTTATTTTTTTGGGGCATTTTCAAGCTTTATTTGACAGTACAGAGTTGAAATGGGGAGACAGAGAGAGAGAGAGAGGGGATGACCTGGAGTAAAGGTCCACGGGTTGGAATTTGAACCTGTGACCACTGCAACGAAGGCCGGAGCCAATATGGTACACGCTCTATCCACTACGCCACCGGAGCGCACCGACTTTTTATTTTCTGCTTCACATTTACCTTTAGTTTAAACAATGTCCTTAGAAACCTGTAAAGTAGAGTACGCCATATTGGTTGTTTATTTTTATTTTGCCTTTTGTTTTTGTTTGTGTTCTTTGTAAAAAGATATTTTTTTAAACTAAATTATTTAAAGATGAGATTGAAGGGGCGCCCTTAGCTCAGTTGGTAGGGTGTCCCCCCCATGGGCCTCGGCCAGCAGCGGACCCGGGTTCGATTCCAGCCCGCGGTCGTTCTCTGCATGTCACTCCCCTCTCTGCCCCATTTCAACTCTGTCTCTACACTATCAATAACATTCGGATCCTTTATCTAGGTAAAAATACTAAAACCACACGATAAAAACTCACTATCAAGCAAGCCCCAACCTCAGCGATGTTTACCAGCATCCAATAAGGAAGTGACCCACAACTGTAGTAACCCGGAAGTGCCACTAGGAGGGTGGTGCCAAGACCGAGCAGTTTTTCTTTGACTCACATGTTAGACAGGCCGTTTTCAAAGTCTTATTAAACCTATTTACAGCCGTGAAAGTCTGACATGAGCCCTGTTGTTGTCTGTTTCTTTCAGAGCTGCGTTTGTGAACCCACTGAAGCCTGAAGGTCCAGAGGAGGAGAGGATCTTCCAGGAAGGAGAAGGTTTGAGAAGTTATGATGTGTATGATGCATTTATACTCAAATCAAATCCAATCAGTTTTATTTCTATAGCCCAAAATCACAAATACACATTCGTCTCTGTGGGCTTTACATTTCATACAATATGATACAATATGACACCCTGCCCTTACACCCTTAGCTCGGCTGAGAAAAAACTCCCAGTAAAAAACCCTTTACCGAGATTTTTTAAAAAAATTGAAGAAATCTCAGGGAGAGTCGACAGAGTAAGGGATCCCTCTCCCAGGACGGACATACTGCAATAGATGTCATAAGTAGAGAAAAATCACGAAGGAGTTTGATCATTGACCAGATGTTTACATGGTAATACTAAAGTAAAGTGCGAAAAGTGTGGATGCACTACAAGTTAAACCCTCACTAAAGTAAGACTAGATGGGCGCTCCGGTGGCGTAGTGGATAGAGCGCGTACCATATTGGCTCCGGCCTTCGTTGCAGTGGTCGCGGGTTCAAATCCGACCCGTGGACCTTTACTCCAGGTCATCCCCTCTCTCTCTCTCTCTGTCTCCCCATTTCAACTCTGTACTATCCAATAAGGCTTGAAAATGCGAGGAAAATAATCTAAAAAAAAAAAAAAAAAAAGGAAGACTAGATTTTGTTCCCCATCTCAAAAACACATAAAGCTCCGGAAAAAATGAAGAGACCAGTCTGGATTTTTTTCTTAAATCTTCATCTCTACATTACTTAATGGAAATGCTCTTAATGACAATATTTTCGGGCGGGAATTTGGTAGAAATGTTGTCGGTAATTTATAGTATAAAACCAAAATGTTCATTCTACTCAAACATATGCCTATAAATAGTAAAAGTCTGTCTGTCTGTCTGTCTGTCTGTCTGTCTTCCAGCTAACAAAGTGCGGCGCTTCGAGCTCAGTGGAGCGTCGTTGTTGAAAGTCGCTCCGACAGACGAGGAGAGGAAGATTGTTCACAGTCTCTTCCTCAACACTCTGGACACTAAGTAAGACTGAGGCATTTATTTGTATTTTACTTTGATGGCTAGTGAATCAGTGAAGCCCGGAAGTGAGGAGGGTAGCACAAACTTGCAAAAGAGTCTTCGGTCTCAATGGGATATACCTGTATAAATGAAGGTTAAAAAAAAAAAAAACTGCTGACAACAGTATCGCATCGCTAGCCATTATTTTAATGTGTTTGTTTGTTTCGTTCAGCGAGTACTCACATGCATCAACCCTTGTTGACTGCTCGACACCATGCTCGACACTCTCTGCTAAAAATGGTGCTCTTTATGTTCCATAAATATATCTTTTTTTTCTTTTATGGTTCAGCTCCGTTATCAGTCATTATGAACAAACAACTGTCTCAAACAAGGCTCCCGCTCCCCTTCCCTCACCTGGAGCCATAGGCTTCTCAAATCACGTTCCTGCGCCACGCTGAAATCTGTGACCAATACGGATATGTGACCATAGAGCATGCACGCGTGAACCGAAAATCGGACTAGGTGTACGACCAGATCAAATGCAGTAATAAAAACGATATAAAAAAGTCTTTCTTTGCACAGATGGTCTCGTTTGCTGTTAAAGGTAATTTATGATTATGAGAGGAAACATGAGGCTGTTTAAAAGATATTTAAATGTTACTCGTAGCCGCTTTAAGCATCTAAAAAAAGAGTTTGGTACATTCATCAATCCAAATGTCATAGTAATGAATGAAGTGACTTAGCTTTTGTCAAGGCTTACAGGTGGAGTCAGTGATTCTGGAGAACGCTTGTTAAAATTGTCAAAATCAGTGAATATCTCCTCACGTCCTATGTGTGCACTGAAGAAGAAAAACATCTGGTGGTGATACACAGCCTAGGCTCTGTAAACTGTTATGGAGCATCTCGGACCAGATCGATATTTTAAATGAGAGACTGTTTAATCTGGAAAAATTAAGGTTAAATAAATACTAGGGCTGTCAAATTAACGCGTTAATTTCAATTAATTAATCACAGAAAAATGTACGCGATTAAAAAAATTAACGCAGATTAATCGCACTTCTATATTGTCCTTTGATCCGGTGCAAAAGAGGTGAGACGATAGCGGAGCTGCACCTGTAGCTTGCGAGAGACGGAGAGAGAGACGAACGGTAGCCTATAGGCCTACAGTTGTTTATAAACAGGCATAAAAGTGTCGATTAATTTAGATTAATTAATCACAGAGCCTGTAATTAATTAGATGCATTTTTTTAATCGCTTGACAGCCCTAATAAATACATATTTAAACACCTTCTCCTCATCACAGGACTGTTAGTTTCCGCAGCAGAGTTTTGCCTCCGAACTCCGTGTGGATGGAAGACGCCAAACTGAAGGGACTGGAGATCTGCCATCCTCAGGTTAGGAACATTTTCTTTTTCTTTTTCCACGTTTGATGGAAACACCACATTATGTTCTGTCCATCCTTAAAAAAATCATTAAAGGCCTACTTCACCGGTTGGAATATGAAGGTGCATTGAACTCTGAGATCCTATTTAGTATAAATGTGCAATAAAAATTTTTAAATCGGATCATCCTAGCCTGAGAAAAGGCAGAAAGAGTGTTGTATGGTCTCACTGTCTAACCCTACAGTTTCCTTACTGTGACATCACAGTAAGGGTTAGGATTAACAGGACAGCTGGGTCAAGGGAAGACTGAGGGAAGAAAAACCTCATTCATTATATTATAATAGTGATTTTATAATGATAGAACGCCGGTTCCGTATGGTGGTATTCCTTTAAAGAAACTCTTATTATGGTGGACAGTGTAACTCCATAATCTTGCAAAACCATTTTTCCAATTCTGGTCCATGTGGTATTTACCTGTTATTTCTGTGTGCGTCTTCTGTGTCTGTGTCTGTGTCTGTATCTGTGTCTGCGTCTGTGTGTGTGTCTGTGTGTGTATCTGTGTCTGTGTGTGTGTCTGTGTCTGCGTCTGCGTCTGCGTCTGCGTCTGCGTCTGCGTCTGTGTCTGTGTGTGTATCTGTGTCTGTGTCTGCGTCTGTGTCTGCGTCTGTGTCTGTGTCTGTGTCTGCGTCTGTGTCTGTGTCTGTGTCTGTGTCTGTGTCTGTGTCTGTGTCTGTGTCTGTGTGGGTGTGTGTGTGTTTTTCTTTCCTTGTGCTGTTACCAGGAGAGAAACATCTTCAACAGGATATTTGGAGGCTTCCTCATGAGGAAAGCTTACGAGCTGGGATGGGCCAACGCCTGCTCCTACGGGTGAGAAAGGGCTTTCAAGAAAATGTATTTATTTTTTATTTTTCATTTAACTTTTATTTATCCTCGAGAGACCAATTGAGGGGTGACCCTCATTTACAATGACGTCGAGTTCAAAACAAATTCAAAGGGAAAAACAACAATACATACACAATATTCAATGCAAATACATCAAATACACAACAACAGGTGAAGAGAAAAACAATTGAAACATTTACACAGTGGTGAAGACTGGCAGCAATTAAAATGAAATTAAATGGGTGAAGGTACAATATAGTCTAATTAAAACAGTTACAGGTAGAGTTTGGCAGATTTAAGATAGTTTGTTTAAATTGATTAAAGGATATGAAGGTATTTAGTTTAATTTGTTGCTGTAAGTTGTTCCAGGAGTCGGGGGCACTGAAGCTAAAAGCTGTCTTTCCCAGCTCAGACCGGGCTTGTGGGACATAAAGCATAAGCATGTCAAGAAAGGTTTTTGGCTATGTGAAGACAACCGGCCTTAGTCCTAAATATAGATGTAATGCTAATTGAATGGTTTGATATTAAAGTGTTTTCTGTCCCGTCTGTAGAGGCGTGCGTCCTAAACTCCTGGCTGTGGATGATATCTTGTTCCAGAGACCAGTGGACATCGGCTCTCTGCTGCTGCTTTCATCACAGGTCTGTCAAATGTACTCTCTAAAGGGGCGCCCTTTGCCCTTAGCTCAGTTGGTAGGGCGTCCCCCCCCATGGGCCTCGGCCAGCAGCGGACCCGGGTTGGATTCCAGCCCGCGGTCGTTCTCTGCATGTCACTCCCCTCTCTGCCCCATTTCAACTCTGTCTCTACACTATCAATAAAGCATAAAAATGCCAAAGAAATATCTTTAAAAAAAAAATCTACTCTCTAAAATCTGGGGGGTGGTTAGTACGGCTGTCCAGAATACCATTTTACAGGCTTCGAATACTCGTTTAGTAGTTAGAGCCTCCCCCCCTCCCCCCTCCATAGAGTCTCAGTCCTCTTCACAGCAGACCCGGGTTAGAATCCAGCCCGGGTCGTTCTCTGCATGTCATTCCAGGCTATCAAATAAAATGTTAAAAATGAGTCTTATCAACAAAATAAAAATCCTGCATTGAAAAACTTTTCTTGGGTTTTGGTCATTTCACACACCTGGTGTAATTCATCTCTATTAATCTATCTTTTTTTTTAAGATAATTTTTTGGCATTTTCAAGCTTTATTAGACATTACAGAGTTGAAATAGGGAGACAGAGAGAGAGAGAGAGATAGAGAGGGAGGGGGGATGACCTGCAGTAAAGGTCCACGGGTCGGACTTGAACCTGCGACCACTGCAACGAAGGCCAGAGCCAATATGGTACGCGCTCTATCCACTACACCACCAGAGCGCCCCTATATATTAATATATGTGTGTGTGTGTGTGTGTCTGTCTGTCTGTCTGTCTGTCTGTCTGTCTGTCTGTCTGTCTGTCTTCCAGGTGTGCTACACTCAGGATAACTACATCCAGGTGAGGGTTCACAGTGAGGT
>CM049415.1:2800000-2810000 GCA_026929865.2 Hyperoplus lanceolatus | reverse complement strand
CCACGAGGAACAAACATTGTTAGTGCCGCCCCGGACTCATTTCTCAGACGCACACTAATTCAGAGGGATTAGTTTTAGCAGCAGCGATTAGCGGCGTCTTTCTCCTAATCCCTCCAGAGCCGTGTGTCGTCCTGTAGCATGAACAACATGTTAACCATCATCTCCAACGCACTTTGCCGGATCACTGGCCGAAATGTGGTGAGTTTTCTCGGGGTAAAAGGTTGAGTTTTGGGGCCTTTTTGTGAGCGGAGCTGGTTCGTGCTAACAGCTAGTTTAGCAACTTGGTTCGTTTGGCTTGGTTCTGACCTGACCTTGTGGGCGGTTAGCATCACATTAGCTACAGCGGCTAATTTGACTTTTGTTTTGCATGTCGCGGTCAATTGAAATGCATATATTATATCATTTTGTGCATGTTGTAAGGGCTAATAAAGTGGTTGTTATGGTTTGAACGAGCGGCTATTTAACTGATGAAGATGCACTGATGTGATACATAATCGCCTACTGATCGATATATTGTTTTTAAAATAGCAACACGTGAGTGAATAATTATTATTATTTTTTTTAGGTTAAGGGTACTTAAAGCACAAAGACAGATGAGAAATAACCCAAATTGCAAAACGATGAATGAGCAATACACATAACATCTCTCTAAATAACTTTAATTTTACTTAATTGAATTTGAACACACCAAATGACCGATAATCCCAATGACAAAACCCTACGATCCATTATTAGCCCAGTGTGAACCCTCTAAAGTCTAAAGGATCGATTTATTTCAATATTAACACTGTAAAAATAATCAGCCTGACGC
This sequence comes from Hyperoplus lanceolatus, assembly GCA_026929865.2. Taxonomy (NCBI): domain Eukaryota; kingdom Metazoa; phylum Chordata; class Actinopteri; order Uranoscopiformes; family Ammodytidae; genus Hyperoplus; species Hyperoplus lanceolatus. The sequence goes on along the minus strand of CM049415.1, from coordinate 2,809,189 downwards.
TATATCTGGTTTCTACATCTCCTAAAATAGCCATATTGTGTGTGTGTGTGTGTGTGTGTGTGTGTGTGTGTGTGTGTGTGTGTGTGTGTGTGTGTGTGTGTGTGTGTGTGTGTGTGTTCAGTGGCAGAAAAGATCCTACAGGAATTTAGTTTTTCAATGAATTAATTCTCAAATATATTCAGTTTTATTGATCTATATTTGACTGTAGGATCCTTGTCTTTCTAGAGCTCTCTCTTCCTTTCCTTTGCTTTGCCTCTGCTTCCTCTCCTGCTGCTTACACACACTTTCTCACAAAACGGTACTCAAAAACAATCCCATTTATTTCTTGCTTTTCTCCTTTCCCTCCCTCTCCTCTCCTTCTCCTGAACCCCAGGCTGCCCAAACAGTGTCCGAGGTAAGCTACAGCCAACAGCCTAATGCTATGATGATGTACTTGTTTGTGTGGGTTTGGTTACGCCGGTTCCTTCCTTTATGAGCTTTTAATTAATTATTAAATAACAATTGTTTATGTAGGTTCAGTTCCTACCTGTCATTCTAAATACAATTCTTCAATTCAATCAACAATCATTATTTTTTTTTATTTTTTTTTTATGAAAATAAATAGTTCTACTCATTCACAAGCACCAGATTTGTGTTTCATCAACAATTGTATCAGTTACAATAATCTTCCCTATAGTAGCTTACTTAAAGGTGCAGTGTGTAACATGACATCATCAAGAAAGTTCTACAAAGTTCTAGAATGCAACGCTCCCTGGGTAACCCCACCCCTTTAGAATAATAACAGAAGCTACAGTGGCCTTCAAGGACAAGAACAATTCTACATTTTAAACAATGCACCTGATGACATTCCAAAAACATGGATTCCTCCATAAGACTTGCCTGCTCAATGTACAAAATGTAATATTAATATTTGTAATTCTCCGCTCAGGAGGATAATTCAGATTATTGGCAGAGGTGATTTTACACCAATGAGGACATATTTATGAATGAGGATATTGATTTTATCTAATACATTACTTAAAATGTTACACAGTGTCCCTTTAAGCCTTAATTAAAGATGCAGTGTGTAATATGACACTCTCTTCCCCCCTCTAGGTGTTATAGACAGACAGACAGACAGACAGACAGACAGACAGACAGACAGACTAATAAATTACTTAAAATGTTACACGGTGTCCCTTTAAACATGATTTTTTATTTTTTTTTATATGTTTGTACATCATTTATGTCTAGTGGTCAGATAATCAGAACATGATCAAAAGTCTACATGCTACGATACTGTACTGGGTTTATGTGGGTTTGGTTACCATGGTTCCTAACATGTGCAGTTAGTTTTACTGGTAACGATATATGAATTTAAACACTTTAAAGGTGCAGTGTGTAATATGCAGTGTTTCCCACAGAATTTTTTGAAAGTGTGGGGGGGGGACCCCGACCCCCCTAGGGGGGTCCGGGGGTATGCTCCCCCGGAAGAAAATTTTGTACCTTTTAAATGTTAAATGCATCAATCTGGTGTACTTTGAGGAACACTATTCCTATATAAATGGTGATTAAGATGGAGTTTAACACACTTATCAATGGTTAATGAATAAATAATTTTCTATGATACACATTTGAGCCATCAAAAAAATGAAGCAAAGGTGGTGGTTACCTGTGGTTCAAAAGAGTGAACACAAGCGCCCTTTTGTTTTATTAGATTGTTGAATTACTAGTACTCAAATAACTGTGACTACAATCACGAAGGATAGCTCACAATATTCTTTCCAGCAGAGGGTGCTCTGCTGGAAAGGCAGCAGGCGCGCATATTACCCACTCCCGACTCGGGGAGGTAGTGACGAAAAATAACAATACAGGACTCTTTCGAGGACCTGTAATTGGAATGAGTACACTTTAAATCCTTTAACGAGGATCCATTGGAGGGCAAGTCTGGTGCCAGCAGCCGCGGTAATTCCAGCTCCAATAGCGTATCTTAAAGTTGCTGCAGTTAAAAAGCTCGTAGTTGGATCTCGGATCGAGCTGACGGTCCGCCGCGAGGCGCGCTACCGTCTGTCCCAGCCCCTGCCTCTCGGCGCCCCCCGATGTTCTTAACTGAGTGTCCCGGGGGTCCGAGCGTTTACTTTGAAAAAATTAAGAGTGTTCAAAGGCAATACAGTCACAGCGTGTTGACACCGCAGGGGTAGGGGCTGATTGACTCGGGGAGATTGAAGCCTCGATCCCTCAAGCGGCGCTTTGATAATACGTCCATGATTGAAGGAAATATTGTTTCTTGAGATCACAGCGCGAATCACACGTTAAAGATTTTTATGCGGAAATGCTATTGTTTCCAAGTGAAACTCGCGCATTGCAAATGAAATGTATACATGTATATTTTTTAAATAGTAAAATATACATATATCAAAAAAAAAAAAAAATGAAAGTGTGGCGGGCCAAAATGAAAGTGTGGCGGCCCGCCACGGAATGATACATTAGTGGGAAACACTGATATGACATCATCAAGAAAGTTCTACAAAGTTCTAGAATGCAACGCTCCCTGGGTAACCCCACCCCTTTAGAATAATAACAGAAGCTACAGTGGCCTTCAAGGACAAGAACAATTCTAAATTTTAAACAATGCACCTGATGACATTCCAACTATGACACTTTCAAGATGGCGGCACTAGGCCTTGGTCCAAGATATGCAGAAATATGGACATATATGAGACCCTTTCTAAGGGAAAAAAATAAATAATTCAAAATGTTTCTGCTATTATGCACTAAATTAAATGTACTTATGGATATTATAATTATTTTCTAGAAAATCTGCTAGGAAATAAAACCCAAAATTCTACACACTGCACCTTTAAAGTCTTCTAAATCAACGCACTTTATCCAAAACTCTGCTTCATCAAAAACATAGGTGTTCTACAACTGCAGATGTATCCAGCACAATACAACAACAGAAATGTAATGTGTTTTAAAATGTAATGCCAGCTTTAAGGTAAAAGGTGGGATGTATATAGACACTGTTGGGCGTGTGTGTGTGTGTGTCCTTATTCTAGCCTCTATAAGCTTAAACCCCATCCTGTGTGTGTGTGTGTGTGTTCATTTTCCATGTAGCTGCTTCTCCTGTAGACGTGTGTAGCAGCCAATAATGTAATATTTCAGTTTTTAATTTAATAATAAAATCCAAAAATTTAACTTCGATCCAGTGTTAATCCACAATCTAGGCTCTGTAAACTGGTCTGTTGCTAACTAGCTAGTAGCTACGATGGGCTCCCTTTGTTTACACACCAGTTTACAATGGGGATATTCACTGATTTTCGACAAGCATTCTCCATTATTGCCCCACCTTCTACTTGTTTAAACATTTTACTGAGTTATTGGCAAATCACTGAATTATTATTATTATTATTATCGCCCCTTATTACATCATCGGCTGCTGCACACGTGTCACTTCCTGTAGCTGGCGTGTGCCGTGCTCTGATTGGTCGGTTCCTGTGTTCCCCAGTTGCTGGTCGACCTGTCAGATTACGTCAATGTAATCTCATCATCGCCGGCGACGAGGCAGCCGCCCAAACCACCTCCAACTATCGCACCTATTCCACAGGCAACGCTAGCACCAATAGCACCGGCGCTACAAATACCATCAGCGCTACATATAGCACCGCAGGCAATAGCACCAGAACTACAAATAGCTGCAGCGCTAGCACTAGCACCAACGCTACGAATAGCATCAGAGCTAGCAATAGCACCAAGGCTTGCATCAGAGCTAGCACCAGCGCCACAAATTGCACCAGAGCTAACATTAGAACCAGTGCTACCAATCGCACCAGAGCTAGCACCAGCGCTACCCATAGCACCAGAGCTACCCATAGCACCAGAGCTAGCACCAGCGCTACAAATAGCACCAGAACTAGCATCAGAGCTAGCACCAGCACCAGAACTACCAATAGCACCAGCCCTACCAATAGCACCAACGCTAGCATCAGAGCTACCACCAGAGCTACCACCAGAGCTACCATTAGCACCAGAGCTAGCACCAGCGCTACCCATAGCACCAGAGCTACCACCAGCGCTACCCATAGCACCAGAGCTACCACCAGCGCTACCCATAGCACCAGAGCTAACATTAGAACCAGTGCTACCAATCGCACCAGAGCTAGCACCAGCGCTACCCATAGCACCAGAGCTACCACCAGAACTAGCACCAGAGCTAGCACCAGCGCTACAAATAGCACCAGAACTAGCATCAGAGCTAGCACCAGCGCTACAAATAGCACCAGAACTAGCATCAGAGCTAGCACCAGCACCAGAACTACCAATAGCACCAGCGCTACCAATAGCACCAACGCTAGCATCAGAGCTACCACCAGAGCTACCATTAGCACCAGAGCTACCAATAGCACCAGAGCTAGCACCAGCGCTACCAATAGCACCAGAGCTAGCACCAGAGCTACCAATAGCACCAGCGCTAGCACCAGAGCTACCAATAGCACCAGAGCTAGCACCAGAGCTACCAATAGCACCAGAGCTAGCAGTAGCACCAACGCTAGCATCAGATCTAGCACCAGAGCTACCAATAGCACCAGAGCTAGCACCAGTGCTACCAATAGCACCAGAGCTACCAATTGCACCATCCCCAGCAGTCAGTGCTATAGCCGCCGCTACAGAGCTAGCTAGCGCTCCCGCCGAACAGCCAGACGCTCCAGTAAGAACACGTGACGTTAGCATCCCGCTCCATGTCTGCCTGATCACTAACACGGGGAGGGGGACTGAACTTTTTGATTGTACAAAGTCCGAAAAACATTATCTTAAAGTCCTACTCGAGGTTTGAATATGAGGGTCTGAGATCCTATGTATAAATGTCAAAAAATTGAGATCGTCATCCTAGCCTGAGAAAAGCAGAAGAGTGTTTTTTTAACCCCCCTTTGTAAATATTACTGTGATGTCACAGTAAAAGACATCACAATAATTCTGCCTGTTCACCCTATATTTCTCTTTCTGTGATGTCACGAGAAAGAGAAATAAAAAAAACACTCTTTCTGCCTTTTCTCAGGCTAGGATGAACGATTTATTTTTTGCATTGCCACTACACCGCCCCTCATATTCAAACCGGTGAAGTAGGCCTTTAACATTCATTTTCTTGGGCCTGTCCTGTCTTTTTTTTCTTGTCTTCTCTGAGTAATGTTTGGGGATTAAAACAATTCTCTTCACTTCATCTTTTAAAACACTAAATAACGGGGGAAATATAGATGCAGAACGTGTGAAGTTAGCATCCTACGCCATGTCTGCCTGGTCACTAACTGGGGGGGGGGTGGGGGGTGACTTTTAAAACTTACCCTGCGTTCCAAATCACATACTTTTTCTTTTTACTACACCACATACTAAAGTACAGAAGAGTTTTTTTTTTTTTTTTTTGGGCAACAGGAGAGGGAAAAAAATCAAAGAAGGAAGTCTTTTTTTTCTCGTTATTATGTGAAGAATAAAGACGAATACTCCAACATGCTATTGGACGTGTCGTGCATGCATTGGGACAATCCTAAATCTTTTTCTGGCCTACTAAATAGTAGGGAAGTATGGGGATTGGAACGCAGGGTGATTCTAGCATAATGAATTACACTATCTTAACATTCACTCTCTTGGTCCTGGGTCTGTCCTGTCTTTTTGAGTGCACCCAATTTAACCTGATGAATTGTATCTTGTGCACGCGATGGAAGGAGAAAAAAGTATAATGAGACAACGTTTTACTACACATGAAATTCTGTCTATGACCACTCAGGGGCTCTGTAGAAACTAAGGTCGCGTTCCGAATCGCATACTCTTTCTTTTTTCTATTCTACATACTACATCCGACGATAAAAATAATCTAGTTAGGATGCAGTAGGCATACTATTGGGACACACTTTTACTCTCTTATTTCATCATAACATTGCGCCTTGATCTTGCCTCTTGCTTTTATATCCGTCGCATCCCCGTTTGTTTTCATACGGCGGCTTCGTCGACGTGACGTCACTTCACGTGCGCACTGGATTGTGGGTCAGAATCGCCCAAATAGGATGCAGATTTCAACACTAACAATCTTGGCCGCATGAAGTAGGACATCTGGGTACTTGTAACCATCCTAAATCTGGCCACAAGAATTGGGACATCCTAAATCTTTTTTCTACCATACTATATAGTAGAAAGTATGCGATTCGGAACGCAACCTGACTGAAGGTTGAGGCTCAAACGTTTCATTAACAGAAAGTAACAGGTGATCACGGAAGCATGCGTTGTGTTTTCAATGTTTTGTCTTTTCACACTTTGTGGGCGTTTCCTGAACCACTGAAAGTTGCCACAGGAATATTGGAAATTTTGTCAAATGCAGAATTTTTGCTTAAGCCCCTATCTCACTGGGCTGCGACAGTGTAAAGCCCCTATCTCACTGGGCTGCGACAGTGTAAAGCCCCTATCTCACTGGGCTGCGACAGTGTAAGCCCCTATCTCACTGGGCTCGACAGTGTAAAGCCCCTATCTCACTGGGCTGCGACAGTGTAAAGCCCCTATCTCACTGGGCTGCGACAGTGTAAAGCCCCTATCTCACTGGGCTGCGACAGTGTAAAGCCCCTATCTCACTGGGCTGCGACAGTGTAAAGCCCCTATCTCACTGGGCTGCGACAGTGTGCGACAAGTTGGAGACACAAAATTGCGACAAAATATGTGAATTAGCGACAATTTTCACTTGCAGTCTCACTGAGTTGGTTCCTCACGACACATTTGCGAATGTCCTGCCCAACACTTGCCAGGAGGTCGCATTTATGTCTCACGAGGTCTGGCGGCGCACGAAAATGTCAGTCTCATTTTTGTCTCAAATCAGTCACAATTTAGGTTCATATGTCCCAACCCATCCAAAGTTGTCTGACATTTCCCATTTCTGACTTTCGCGGAAACTAAATTGAGAAGGGTTTGCGATTCGAGACACATGCAACCACTCTGAGACTATTTTGAGACAGATTTGTCGCACACTTTTTTTGAACATGTTCAAAATTCATGCGACAGGACTGCGCGGCTCTGCGACTCATGCGGAGAAATTGACCTCCGCAACGTTTGGAGACAGTTTAGAGACTCCCTCGCGAATGCAGTCTCCAACTTGTCACAAACAGTCGCAGCCCAGTGAGATACGGGCTTTACACCATCTACCTCATACAGTTCACTTCAAAGTATCCAATTTATAGTTGTTTTTCCCTTTTCAGAAACCTGCATTTCCTGTGTTTTGATAGTACGGTGGTGGAGTAATGATAAAGCCTGCAGGTGTTGACTTCTGAATTTGCTTGTAAAACTAACACTGTTGCTTCACATCGACACCTTTTTGACCTTTTTAAAACTTGACCCATCTGGGCTGCCGTAGCATCCGTGAAGAGGAGAGTGACCCTACTTGTGTGTGTGTGAGTGAATAATATTTGATGTGTATTATCTTTGTCTCCAGGGTTCCAGCGTCTTGGCTTCCCGCTCGTTCTCCGACTTCACCCCCGCTGCGTCTTTTGACATCAAGGTCGGTCAAAAAATAAAAAAATTAATTATAAAAAAAATTGTAATTTAAATGTTTTGTCTATAAAACATGAAATAATTGCCATTTATTTCTTATTACAAAAATATCCAGTTCAAAATTGTACAAACCACCTATTTGTCACACGGTTAAAGCTGGGGTATATGATTTGGGGAGAACATAGCAGTTTGGATAGAAATTCGAATCCAAATACCTCAACCGCTCCACTTGTTCCCTTTGGTCCCTCCCCTATGGTCCCTCCCTGACACGCTCTACACCAACAACGTTGTGCCAAAGTGAATGGACAGTCCCAACAGCCAATAAGAACAGAGAATTGGAGCCTCGCTCTGATTGGTCAAAGTGTCAGCTCATGTTAACTTTGACCAATCAGAAATCACATACCCCAGCTTTAAACAATACATTATTTAAAAGTGTTTTTTTTTTTTTTTGTATAAACTATAATATAGATGACAAGCCGGTATTAAAAATTTGATTGTTAAATGTAATTTATGATCATCAGAGGAAAAAATTAGACTGTTTCAGAAATATTTAAAAGTTCCCCGTAGCACCTTTTTTTAAAATTTGATCGCAAATGCAACCTTTCCTGGATAGGAAGGCTGATATCTTAGAAACCTGTCAAGTAGACAAATAAAATAATATGACCCCCCTCCCCCTCTTTGTCTGTAGAAATGTGAGGTGCACCGTTTGGACGAGGGCCCCCCCGTGCGCTCGGAGCTGACCCGGGACCAGGGCCTACACTATTACCGTGTCATGCAGACTGTCAGACGCATGGAGCTGAAAGCCGATCAGCTCTACAAACAGAAGATCATCAGAGGCTTCTGCCACCTGTATGATGGACAGGTGAGAATACAGAAATATCAAGATTTTTATTTTCATTATTTTGTTATTGGCACTTTTGCATTCATTATTTTTTTTCTAAATACTTTATTATTATTATTATTATTATTATTATTATTATTATTATTATTATTATTATTATTATTATTATTATTATTATTATTATTATTATTATATATTTTTTAGGCTACACAAACACAACTGAAAAAGTGAACACTCAAACACAGAAATATCCAGATTATTTTGTTTGTTTTTTGGCACTTTTCCTTCAAGCTTTACATGACAGAAAAATATTAAATGGAGGGAGTTTTATTTAAATTTTTATATACATTTTTAAAGATTTAAAGACAACAATGGAAGTGGAACATCCAATTCATTAAGTGCAGTATCCAAGTCGACTGGATGCCCCTAGTTGCCCGGACTAAAGCCTGTCTTCTCCCCAACAGGAAGCGTGTGCGATGGGGATTGAAGCGGGGATCAACCCCTCTGATCACGTGATCACTGCATACCGCGCTCACGGATACACGTACACACGGGGCGTCGCTGTCAAGGAGATACTGGCCGAGCTCACAGGTTAGATGCAGTTTGTTTAGTTTTTTACTTTAAAGGTGCAGTGTGTAATATGACATCATCAAGAAAGTTCTACAAAGTTCTAGAATGCAACGCTCCCTGGGTAACCCCAACCCTTTAGAATAATAACAGAAGCTACAGTGGCCTTCAAGGACAAGAACAATTCTAAATTTTAAACAATGCACCTGATGACATTCCAACTATGACACTTCCAAAATGGCGGCGACAAGGCCTTGGTCCAAGGTATGGAGAAATAT
>CM049415.1:2792500-2795000 GCA_026929865.2 Hyperoplus lanceolatus | reverse complement strand
AGAGATATAGCGCTATACAAGTCCATTTACTATTTACCATTTTTAGACAGGACTACAAGAAAGGGGACTACATACCAGGGATACAGGTAAGGCAGACAGACGGGCACATAAAGAGGGAGACAGACACTCAGGCAGACGAGTGGGACTACAAGGGAGAGGGACAGACAGACAGAGATATGGGTAAGACGAGAGGGGTACCAGGGATACATAAAGAGGGAGACAGACAGGCAGGCAGACGAGAGGGGATACCAGGGATACGGGACAGACAGACAGACAGGCAGGCAGACGAGAGGGGATACCAGGGATACGGGACAGACAGACAGACAGGCAGGCAGACAGACACGGGATACCAGAGAGAGAGGGACAGACAGACAGACACATAGAGAGAGAGAGAGACAGACAGGACTACAAGAGAGGGGACTATACATACCAGGGATACGAGACAGACGCACACACACACACATAGACGTGCACACACACACAGACGCGCACACACATACAACTTTTTTTAAACATGCTCACTTGCTACATATTGCTCTTTTAGTATTTTATGATGCAGGAATCGTTAGCTGTTGATTTTATTGTCAAATTCATATTGTTTTTCCTTTTTTATGAACAGTTTTATTTTTAATTGTTCGATATAAGGATTGTATGCATTCAAAGCTTTATATTTGTATAGTTATTAGGGATGGCCATTTGGAATTTTGTTCTTTAACCGTATAACCACAAGAATTAACGGTTATTAACCGGTTAACCGTTAAGATTTAATGTAGCCTATTTATGGTGAAATACATTATAGCATTATAGCAGGGCTCCCGACCTTCTTTTGTTCCAAGGACCGGCATATTAATTTAAAAACAATTCAGGGACCAGTAGGCAATTTAAATGGCAGGGGAGTGTTGTGACCATAAGTTGGTCCTATTATAAAGTTGAGCGTAGCCTACACGACTCGTTTCATTCTTTACCGACAGTTGGCATTCTTACATCCGGTTTAGCGATATCAAAACAAGAGTCCGGATTTCAGAGAAATCAATTTTTTTTAACCGTTAGTATTAACCGGTTAAAGATCTTCTTAACGGTTAACCATGGACATCCCTAATAGGGTCTTGGGCGGTGGCTGCACAGTGTCTTATGGGCCGTACTCTGCAGTCTGCCTGTATGAACCCAGAATACAACAGGACAGACTTAAGGGTCGGTCCTGGCAGTTACAGGTGTGATCATCCAACCAGTACTGATGCTCATGTATGATACTGCGCACACTCACTCACTCACTCACTCACTCACTCACTCACTCACTCACTCACTCACTCACTCACTCACTCACTCTCTCACACACTCTCTCTCACTCTCACACACTCTCTCTCACTCTGACACACACACACTCTCTCTCTCTCTCCCCCCCCCCTCTGAAAGGAAAAGGGTTGTTTCACTAATGAGATGTCTGGGGTCATTCAGAAGGGATTATTTCAAGCTGGTTAACATAACCAAATCAGTTGTGCAATGAAGAAAGAAGTAAATAAAACACATATGCGGATGCTCATGTATGATGCTGCACACACTAAAACGCTGTATAATGTGGAGAAATAATTGAACATACAAATTATATTAAAGGTGCTCCGAGGAACTTTCAGTTTGTGTTCATTCTTGCGCCCCCCTTTGGACAAAAGCGGTAGTGTTTTTACCACGGCAGCTGTTGTTCCTGGGTGAGCGTATACCCCATGACAAAGGCATTAAGAAAAACTATATAAAAATAGCATTCTTTGCACTGATGGTCTCGTTTGCTGTTACATGTAATTTATGATCATCAGAGGAAAAATGAGACTGTTTCAGAAATATTTAAAAGTTCCTCGTAGCGACTTCAGTTGTGTGTAATGAATCTAAAATATATGAAAGTCTAATGTTTATCAGTACATTACAGAACATATTGAACTTTATCACAATATGCTAATTATATGAGAAGGACCTGTATAAGAACTGAATTCTGTAGTTACTATGCCTAAGTGTGTCTCTCTCTCTCTCTCTCTCTCTCTCTCTCTCTCTCTCTCTCTCTCTCTCTCTCTCTCTCTCTCTCCCTTCCCCCCCCCTCTCCCTCTCTCTCAGGTTGACGGTATGGACGTCCTGTGTGTGAGGGAAGCCGTGAAGTTTGCTGCTGATCACTGCAGAGCGGGGAAGGTGAGCATTGCATTGCATTGCATTAGTTGCTTGGTCCCCACAGCGGAGTTAGGTATATACACAACTAGGGCCCGACCGATCGCTCTATCCACGACGCCACTGGAGTGCCCACGACGCCACTGGAGGGCCCACGACGCCACTGGAGCGCCCACGACGCCACTGGAGCGCCCACGACGCCACTGGAGTGCCCACCATAGATAATTATATATTATTCACTTTGTAAATCCAGTTGGTTTATTTTTCAGGGTCCAATCGTCATGGAGCTGGAGACCTACCGTTACCATGGACACAGCATGAGTGATCCGGGCGTCAGGTGATTTAAATATTT
>CM049415.1:2770000-2772500 GCA_026929865.2 Hyperoplus lanceolatus | reverse complement strand
ACACTCATTGCTAGTTCGGACATGTATGCAAGACGGTAACCCACTTACTTCACACACTGACATCACTGCACATTGTTGAGTCACTGTCGTACACACACACACACACACACACACACACACACACACACACACACACACACACACACACACACACACACACACACACACACACACACACACTGTTGCCCCCAGCGAGGCATAAAATGCTCTCTTCTGCCCAGGGACCAACTAACATCTGCAGCCATCTGCTGCTGCTGTGTGTGTGTGTCTACGTGTGTGTGTGTGTGTCTACGTGTGTGTGTGTGTCTACGTGTGTGTGTGTGTGTGTGTGTGTGTGTGTGTGTGTCGTGTGTGTGTGTGTGTGTGTGTGGTGTGTGTGTCTACGTGTGTGTGTGTGTGTGTCTATGTGTGTGTGTGTGTGTCTACGTGTGTGTGTGTGGGTGTGTGTGTGTGTGTGTGTGTGTGTGTGTGTGTGTGTGTGTGTGTGTGTCTACGTGTGTGTGTGTCTACGTGTGTGTGTGTGTGTGTGTCTTATGTGTGTGTGTGTGTGTGTCTACGTGTGTGTGTGTGTGTGTGTGTCTATGTGTGTGTGTGTCTACGTGTGTGTATGTGTGTGTGTGTGTCTACGTGTTTGTGTGTCTACGTGTGTGTGTGTGTGTGTGTGTGTGTGTCTATGTGTGTGTGTGTCTACGTGTGTGTATGTGTGTGTGTGTGTCTACGTGTTTGTGTGTCTACGTGTGTGTGTGTGTGTGTGTGTGTCTACGTGTGTGTGTGTGTGTGTGTCTACGTGTTTGTGTGTCTACGTGTGTGTGTGTGTGTGTGTGTCTATGTGTGTGTGTGTGTCTACGTGTGTGTGTGTGTGTGTGTCTATGTGTGTGTGTGTCTACGTGTGTGTATGTGTGTGTGTGTGTGGGTGTGTGGGTGTGTGTGTCTACGTGTGTGTGTGTGTGTGTGTGTCTACGTGTGTGTGTGTGTGTGTGTCTACGTGTGTGTGTGTTGGACAGACAGTATCATGTTATGACCAAGGATGAGGTCACCCAGTCATTGTTCAGATGGACACCGATCACCTACTCTAAAAAACACAATTTTTATAGTTATAAGAAAAAATATTATTGAATTATATGGGAGGGGGGGGGGGGCTTGTGATGTAGTGGTTAGACCCCCCCCCCCCCCCCCTCCCCTCCCCCTCCATAGAGTCTCAGTCCTCTTCACAGCAGACCCGGGTTAGAATCCAGCCCGGGTCGTTCTCTGCATGTCATTCCCCTCTCTGACACATTTCATCTCTGTCTCTCCACACTGTCTAATAAAATCAAAAAAATACCAAACAGAAAATATCTTAGAAAATCAATTTTATATCATTTCTCATTTCGCTGTGTGTTTTGACAATAAGATGAACGTCATTGTTGATAAGGGCTCTGTGGACACAACACACACACACACACACACACACACACACACATAGACACACACACACACACACACACACACACACACACACACACACTCACTCACTCACTCACTCACTCACTCACTCACTCACTCACTCACTCACTCACTCACTCACTCACACACACACACACACATAGAGACACACACACACACACACACACACACACACACACACACACACACACACACACACACACTGTCTAATAAAGCGAAAAAGCCAAAAAATATTCCTTAAAAAATAGTATATATGTTAGTAAACTCTTAGTATTTCAGGAGCTCAGCTCATGTACTCGTTCAAGTTTTGCAAATGTGCAGATCTGATCATTTTCTGTTTTTGAAGTTTTTAAACACACACACGCTCACTCACTCACTCACTCACTCACTCACACACTCACCCCACTCCCCTCCTCACCCCTCCTCCTCACTCCTCACCACTCACTCACTCACTCACACACACACACACACTCACTCACTCACTCACTCACTCACTCACTCACTCACTCACTCACTCACTCACTCTCTCACACACACACTCACTCACTCACTCACTCACTCACTCACTCACTCACTCACTCACTCACTCACTCACTCACTCACTCACTCACTCACTCACTCACTCACTCACTCACACTCTCTCACACACACACACACACACACACACACACACACACACACACACACACACACACACACACACACACACTCGCTTACACACTCCTGTGGGGATCGCTTGAGCCTCAAGTCAAATCTGCCTACACCAGTCTGCCAGTTATGTGGAGACTTTTCAGGACAACAAGCAACTTAAACTCTTAAAACTATTTGCAGGAGTGTGAGTTGCCCTTTACCTCAGCTTTATCTACAGCTAGAAGGCTGGAGGAGTTGATTTACTGCATGAATTAGATAAATTAAGATGTTTTAAAGGTGCAGTGTGTAATATGACATCATCAAGAAAGTTCTACAAAGTTCTAGAATGCAACGCTCCCTGGGTAACCCCAACCCTTTAGAATAATAACAGAAGCTACAGTGGCCTTCAAGGACAAGAACAATTCTA
>CM049415.1:2762500-2767500 GCA_026929865.2 Hyperoplus lanceolatus | reverse complement strand
AGGGTTAACACTAGGTTTTAAGGACAGGCCTTTAAAGGGCTATTTGAGGGTTAACACTAGGTTTTAAGGACAGGCCTTTAAAGGGCTGTTTGAGGGTTAACACTAGGTTTTAAGGTTCAGGTATGAATTAGGTTTATGTTAGGGTTAGTGTAAGGGTTGGGGTTAGGCATTTAGTTTGGATGGTTAGGGTTAGGGTAAGGGGCTAGGGAATGCATTATGTCAATGAATGTCCTCACAAGTATAGCTGTACAAACGTGTGTGTGTGTGTGTGTGTGTGTGAGAGAGAGCAATGCATTGTGGGTATTGCCATTGTGAGGTCATGAGGGCGATGATGTAATGCCTTTAACCCGGCGCCGCTTTTCCTGAATGCAGCTCTTTCTCTCTCTGTCTTTGTTACCAGGAAACACACACACACACACACACACGCACACACGCACGCACACACGCACGCACACACGCACGCACGCACGCACACACACACACACACACACACACACACACACTCATATTGATTTGTTCATTGTCAATTATTCTTTTTATAACTTCTGATTAATAAATGATTAATTAACCCTGCGTTCCGAATCTCCTCCTCTTTCTTTTTTCTATTCTACATACTACATCCGACGATAAAAAGAATCTGGATTGTGGGTCAGAATCGCCCAAATAGGATACAGTTTTCAACACTAACAATCTTGGCCGCATGAAGTAGGACAACCGGGTACTTCTAACCATCCTAAATCTGGCCACAAGAATCGGGACATCCTAAATCTTTTTTCTACATACTATATAGTAGAAAGTATGCGATTCGGAACCTAACCTAAGTCCATAAGAGGTGAAAGTAATGAGGACACTAGCCAGTCATAAAAATATGTAATATATATATATATAAAATGTTTATTTTACACAAGTGAAAAATGTCCTTGATCTGCGAGTATTGACCATAGATAGTAAATAATATGGACGTAGCATCCGGGCTGACCTCAGTTATTCACACGGCATCCAATAATCCTGGTTTGTGCGCGTCGCCATTTTGTGAGGGGGAGAGGGAGATAGCTGACGTATACCTCCGAGGCAAAGTGAGGGACAACGGGCGGAGAGCTGTCACTCAAGAGATCGCGCCAATACATTTCAACCTCCAAAAGAATAAAAACTAGCGTGGGCCAAAAAAATTCACCCCCCTCAGTGTTGTCATGGAGATATGACCTAAACATACAGACTAAAATGGTTTAGTGGCCCAGGCTGTAAATAGGTTTAATAAGACTTTGAAAACGGCCTGTCTAACAAGTGAGTCAAAGAAAAACTGCTGGCACCACCCCCCTAGTGGCACTTCCTGGTTACTACAGTTGTAGATCATTTCCTCATTGGATGCTGGTAAAAATGGCTGAGGTTGGGGCTTGGTTTTGAGAGGGAGAGCAGAGCGAACTACCGCCTCAGCAATGAATACTAAAATTGAAGATATACTGTATTTTCCTAGTAATTATAAAATACACCATGTGCACATATGCGTTGACTCAAATAACGCTAAGATGTTAAGTGTGTGTGCGTGTGTTTGCGTGTGTGTGTGTGTGTGTGTCTGTGAGTGTGTGAGAGAGAGAGAGAGAGAGAGAGAGAGAGAGAGACAGGGAGAGAGAGAGAGTGTGTTTTTGCCTAGAGGGCATTTTATTTCAGTTGTTTTACTTACAGCAGCATATGATCACAGCAGACTTTGATTGCTGTGCTGATAGACTGTTGACTTTTCTTATTTTAATTTGAAAATCAACATCCTGTTGTTATAGCAACAGGCGGCGGAGTTAACGAGCAAAAGATGAGAGAACGAATAACTCAAAACATATTCTGCAATGTTGTTCAAATAGAAAAACAACGTGTGTGTGTGTGTGTGTGTGTGTGTGTGTGTGTGTGTGTGTGTGTGTGTGTGTGTGTGTGTGTGTGTGTGTGTGTGTGTGTGTGTGTGTGTGTGTGTGTGTGTGTGTGTGTGTATTGAAACAAACCGAGAAAGAGAGAGAGAGAGGGGAAACACACAGGAAACTGTATTTCAAAACTATAAATAAACTCCCCGTGGAGGCTGATTTAAACCACACACACACACACACACACACAGACACGCGCACACACACACACACACACACACACACACACACACACACACACACACACACACACACACCATATTTGACCCAACGCTGAAAATTTGGTGTTGAGACTCTAAATCAAAGTCTTTCCTCTTTATTTTCATCCCTCTCTCATATATCAGTCTTTTCCTCTATAGTATCATCCCCCTTTCATTCCTGACCTCTTGTTTCCTCTCCTATCCTCTGGTTCCTAGACTTATAGATTAATCAGGTCGCGGTTATGGCGGGGGGCGGGGTTATGACGGGGGGGGTTATGGCAGGGGGGGGGTATGGCAGGGGGGCGGGGTTATGGCAGGGGGGGGGGTTATGGCAGGGGGGGGGGTTATGGCAGGGGGGGGGGGTTTGGGGGTTATGGCAGGGGGGGGTGGTTATGGCAGGGGGGTGGTTATGGCAGGGGGGTGGTTATGGCAGGGGGGTTATGGCAGGGGGGTGGTTATGGCAGGGGGGTGGTTATGGCAGGGGGTGGTTATGGTTATGGCAGGGGGGTTATGGCAGGGGGGGGTGGTTATGGCAGGGGGGTGGTTATGGCAGGGGGCGGGGGGGCAGGGGGGTGGTTATGGGGGGGGTGGCAGGGGGTGGTTATGACAGGGGGTGGTTATGGCAGGGGGTGGTTATGGCAGGGGGGTGGTTATGGCAGGGGGGTGGTTATGACAGGGGGGTGGTTATGGCAGGGGGTGGTTATGACAGGGGGGGGTTATGGCAGGGGGGTGGTTATGGCAGGGGGGTGGTTATGACAGGGGGGTTATGGCAGGGGGGGTGGTTATGGCAGGGGGGGGTTATGGCAGGGGGGGGTTATGGCAGGGGGGGTGGTTATGACAGGGGGGTTATGGCAGGGGGGGTGGTTATGACAGGGGGGTTATGGCAGGGGGGGTGGTTATGGCAGGGGGGTGGTTATGGCAGGGGGGGTGGTTATGGCAGGGGGGGTGGTTATGGCAGGGGGGTTATGGCAGGGGGGCAGGGGGGTGGTTATGACAGGGGTGGTTATGGCAGGGGGTGGTTATGGCAGGGGGGTGGTTATGGGGGGGTGGTTATGGCAGGGGGGTGGTTATGGCAGGGGGGTTTGACGGGGGGCGGGGGGGTTGACAGGGGGTGGTTATGGCAGGGGGTGGTTATGGCAGGGGGTGGTTTGGGGGGGGTGGTTATGACAGGGGTGGTTATGACAGGGGGTGGTTATAGGGGGTTTGGCAGGTGGGGGTGGTTGCAGGGGGTTTGCGGGGGTGGTTATGCAGGGGGGGTGGCAGGGGGGTGGTTATGCAGGGGGTTATGGCAGGGGGTGGTTATGGCAGGGGTTTGGTGGCGGGGGGGGTTTGGCAGGGGGGGGTTATGGCGGGGGGGTTATGCAGGGGGTGGTTATCAGGGGGGTGGTTAGTGGTGGGGGTTTGGCAGTGAGGGGGGTGGTTATGGCAGGGGGTTTGGGGTTATGGCAGGGGGTGGTTATGGCAGGGGGGGGTTGGGGGGGGTTATGGCGGGGGTGGTTTGGCAGGGGGTTATGGCAGGGGTTGGGGGGGGGGGGTTGCGGGTGGTTATGGCAGGGGGCGGGGTTGGGGGGAGGGGTTATGGCCGGGGGAGGGGTTATGGCAGGGGGAGGGTTATGGCCGGGGGAGGGGTTATGGCCGGGGGAGGGCGCAGATGAATAGGGGAAGGTGGGGTGATTTGTGCAACTTTTTACTCAAAGTGATTTTAAAGTCAGGCCTTGACAGTTATGTCTCCAACTCAAATATGTACATATATTTCAGGATGTTGTGCATCCCTGGCAATAAAAACTTTGGATCTGGAATAAACTGTTTAAGAAATATAGCTTTCGGAAAAAAAGTTGTCTTCCACCCCCCCCCCCCCAGGGGGTGGGTGGTTTTGTAATTGTGTCCAAAAGTACCATCATCATCTTTCTGGCGTCTGAACTCTCCATCAGTGGTGTCGTTAAGTGGAATTGAGATGTCACTCTCTTCTGAGCTACTGTAGACAATCACTTTCTTTTGGTGACCAGCGTATACAGCCATGCCACTGGCACAACTCTCAGAAATGTACTTTGCACTAGTTGCTCCGTGCTTGTGGAACCAACTGCCACCTGACAAATGTGATTCCCCCTACATTTCTGCCTTTAAATCAAGGCTCAAAACCCATATGTACACCCTGGTGTTTCCTCCCCATTAACCTCTGCACTACTTACTTACCTCTGCACTACTATCTGTGTTTATGTGGATGTATGGGCTTTACGTCTTTTATTTTGGTTATTGTTATTTTACCTTCATTGTTTACCTACTGAATGCACTATGTACAGCACTTTGGACAGTGCAAACTGTCATAAATGTGCTTTTATAAATACATTTTACTTACTTACTTACTTATAACTCACCCAGGCCCTTGCGCACAAATCACCCCATCCCCAGAATTTTGGATAATAGGCATGATGCAGCAATTTAGGGTTGACATTGTGCTAACTATATAGACTCAAAGTGTAGCATACCAAAGCACTAAAACATGTGTCAAATGTTTTCAAACGTGTCTATAATTGTTCAGACACAATAATCAAAAAACCTTTGATCATGGAAATTTTACTTTGAAAGGCAAAACACAGTTTTTTGAGCTTAAATGTGCTTATATCTTATTCCTTGTGTCTCCCTTCTTTACAGGATGAGTCAAATGGATGGCTCTTCTTAAATATGTGGTCACATTTCCAATTTCTTCCACGGTTTTCTAGAAACAAGGGGTTTTGCAACTTCCAAAATGCACAAATCACCCCACCTTCCCCTATGTGAAAAAAACTAAAACTTAAATTTTTTTTTTTTTAGTTTGTGTTTTTATATTAACATCACTGCTTAGCTGGACAAGAGTTCTTCTGCTTCATTCCTCTCACTGCATTTAAATGCATTC
>CM049415.1:2755000-2760000 GCA_026929865.2 Hyperoplus lanceolatus | reverse complement strand
CTTCGGACGAGACCTTTGGGCCCGGGAAAAGTCTTTACTACACGGCCAAGGGGCCATGAGTTCCTTGGTGCAGTCTCATCTACGATGACCACCACATCGTTGATGTTGAAGTTTCTTCTGGTGTTAGTCCACTTTTGGCGTTGCTGCATGAGTGGCAGATATTCCTTTATCCACCTCTGCCAGAACAGATCTGCGATGTATTGGACTTGTTTCCATCTCTTCCTGCTGTAGATGTCGTCTTTGCAGAAGAGTCCAGGTGGCATGAGAGGTTTAGCTTTCAGTTGCAGTAGGTGGTTCGGTGTTAGGGGTTCTAAGTCGTTAGGATCAGTTGATACAGTAGTGATGGGTCTGTCGTTGAGGATTGATTCCACTTCACACAGAGCTGTCTGGAGCATCTCATCGTCCACTGTTTGCTGTCTCAGAACTGATGAAAGCACCTTTTTACCAGCCTGATCAGTCGCTCCCACACTCCTCCAAAGTGGGCTCCTGACGGAGGATTGAACAACCACTTTACTTGACTGTTCAGCAGTGAATCCTGGATTCTTTGGTGATCCAGCTGTTTCAAGGCAGACTCCAGTTCCTTCTGAGCACCCACAAAGTTGGTGCCGCAATCTGTTCTGATGGTGAGTATTGTTCCTCTCCGACATAGGAAACGCCGTATGGCGTTGATGCAGGACCGTATCCAAGGGCTCGCCATCTCCAGGTGAACGGCTCGACTCACCAAGCAGGTAAATATGACTCCCCATCGCTTTACCAGTGATCGACCTCTTTTCACTTCAATAGGTCCGAAGTAGTCAATGCCCACATGAGAGAAAGGTGGAAGATCTGGTTGAACCCGATCCTGGGGTAGGTCTGCCATTTTCTGCTCACCAACTCTTGCTTGTGTGCGTCTACAGAAAACACAGGATCTTATTATTTTCCTGGCAAGAGAGTTGGAAGAGGGTAACCAGAACTTCTGGCCTAGTCTCGAGAGCATGTGGCTTCTTCCTGCGTGTCCAACCTTCTGATGGATGTCACGCATGATCAGCTGGGAGACGTGGGAGTCTTTGGGGAGGATAATCGGGTTCTTCAAGCTTGTGGGCAAAGCAGATTGACTTATCCTTCCTCCAATCCGTATAATTTTGTCGTCAAGAATTGGATCCAATTTCCGAATGGAGCTGTCAGTTCTGACAGGTTTGCCTGTCCTCAGGAGCGCCAGTTCTGAGGCAAAGTAGCGCTGCTGCTCATAGCATATGACTGACTTCTCTGCTTCATCCAAGTCATCGACAGTTAGGCCTTGTTGTTTATCTGCAGGTTTGGTGTTAGACACACATTCCTTTGCCTTTTGTCTTTGAAGCAGCAGGAGTCTCTTAAGTTTTAGCAACCAGCCAACAGCTCTCTGTAGTTTTTTCCAGGAGGAGAAGTGTTCAATGAGGTCACTGGTTGCACCTTTGCTTATACTTAAGCAGCTCACAGAAATTTCCTTTTTTATTTCTGGATCGTCTGAAGGAATGTGGTGAATATCCACTGGCTCCTCCGGCCATTCAGTTTCCTTTTGTGACAGGAAGTCTGGACCATTCGGCCATTTAGCTGAATCCAAAAAGGTTTCTATCTTCAATCCTCGTGAAGCATAGTCTGCTGGATTGTCCTTTGAACTCACGTGCCTCCACTGGTTTTCCTTGGACAAGTTGTGGATCGTGGCAACTCTGTTAGCAACGTAAGTATGGAAGCGTTTGGTTTTGTTGTGAATGTATTTCAGTACGGATGTACTGTCTGTCCAAAAGGTAGAGTCCTGCAATTCCATATGGAGTTCTCTTTGTAGCATCCTGTCTACCTTCACAGCCAGTGAAGCAGCGGCAAGCTCCAGCCTTGGGATGGTGATCTGTTTTAATGGGATTACCCTGGATTTCCCCAGTACAAACGTAACATTAACGTCTCCCTTGTCATTTGTGAGTCGGAGGTAGCTTGCTGTTCCATATCCTATCTCACTGGCGTCGCAGAAGTGATGCAGTTCAGCAGTCGTCGTGAGTCCAAAACTTTCAGGCTTTATACACCTGTCCACTTCAAATCTGCTCAGCTGATCAAGTTCTGCAATCCATTGTTTCCATGGTTTTGCAAGATGTTCTGGAATCACTTCGTCCCATCCGCACTTTTCCATACACAGCTTCTGCAGGATTTGCTTGGCTTTGAGGATGAAAGGTGAAAGGAAACCAAGTGGGTCGTAGATAGAACTGACTATAGAGAGGATAGTTCTCCGGGTGGGAACTCTGTCTTGGATGGTAACACTGAAGCCAAAGGTGTCACTCTGGATGTTCCACTGGATACCTAGAACCCTTTCAAGAGGTGGTTTCTCTTTGTCTAAATCTAGCTGCGCCACAACCTTGGCTCTGTGACTTTCAGGCACTGTAGTGAGTACCTCTTGGCTATTGCTTACCCATTTGGTAAGTGTAAACCCTCCTTGGGCACATGCTTCCATAAGGTCCTTTGTTAGCTTGATTGCTTGACTGGTTGAGCCCACGGACTTGAGACAGTCATCGACATAAAAGCTGTTCTTGATAGTATCGAATACTTCCTTACTGTATTGATCAGAGTGGTCTATTCCGGTTTGTTTTAAGGCAAAGTTAGCAATACTGGGTGAAGATACTGCGCCAAAGAGATGCACCTTCATCCGGTACACTTCCAGTGGTTTGCTGATGTCTCCCTCAGGCCACCACAGAAACCTGAGGAAGTCCTGGTGATCTCTCTGTACTTGTACTTGGTAGTACATCGCCTCAATGTCGGCCATTACTGCAATCCTCTCCTGACGGAACCGGAGCAGCACGCCCAGTAGTGAGTTGGTTAGATCTGGGCCCTGGAGCAGTTCTGAGTTCAGAGATTTACCTTGGTAGGTTGAGGAACAGTCGAATACCACCCTCAGCTTCTTCTTTCTTTTATGGTAAACCCCATGATGAGGAATATACCAAACTTGGCCGTCATTTCTTTGTACTTGCTCTTGGGGTACCTTCTCTGCGTAGCCTTTCTGCAGCACATTTTCCATGAAGACCTTGTATTCTTCAGCATAGGTAAAGTCTCTCTTGAATTTCCCAGCCAGGTTCAATGTCCGCTGCAGTGCCACGTTGTAATTATTTGGCATGACTAGCTCTTTTTCTCGAAACGGCAGGGGCAAGATGTAATGTCCACTTTCAAACGCTTTAGAACTTTGGGCCAGCTCCATAAATCTCCTGTCCTCACATGACATCTCTTTCCTTTCCTCAGATTCCTTTTCTGGAAACTCTTGGTTGTACTGCCTGAGTAGCAGGTCCTTCAGATTTTCCATTGAAATGCGATTGACTGTCATTGATGCTCTATGTTTATCCATTGCAGATGAAGACTTGAGGGGCCCATTCACCACCCATCCGAGAAGTGTCTTCACTGCGTATGGTCCATTACTCTGGCTGTTAATTATCTGCCAGGGTTCCATCGCTTTAGGAACATTCATTCCTATCAACATTTCAATGTCAGCATCAATCTCTTCCATTTGGATTCCACAGAGGTAAGGCCATTTTCTGAGTTCTGATTGGGTGAGTAGGTTTTCCTTTGAAACAGGGATTTTAACTTGTGTGTAAACTTCAGGTAGGTCAATAAATTCATTTCCATCTAGATTGCCAACTTCCAGTCCTGTGATCTCATAACTGCTCACATTGTTTTCCTGTCCCATCGTCTGCAGCAGAATGTCAGTTTTGCGTCCGGTCACATTCAGTTGGTTCATAAGCTTTTCAGTGCAGAATGTGGCCGAGCTTCCCGGATCAAGGAAAGCGTAAGTTTGAATGCACTTACTTCCTTTTGCAGCTTTAACTTGAACTGGAACAATAGCGAGAGCACATTCTTTACCGGCCCCTGTTGCATCATCAGCCGACACCTGAACACTGTTTATTGATGTCTGCTTTGGTGCTGGGGAATTGCGGTTTAGCAGGGGTTCCTTATCTGAGGTTCTGGTGTCAATATGTAGCAGGGTTGGATGCTTCCGCTGACATGTTTGGCAGTCCAGTTTTGTCTTGCAGTCTTTGCTCATGTGACCCTTCTTTAAGCAACCAAAGCAATATCCATTTATTTTTAAACATTCCACCTTTTCGTTGTGTGGCTGCGATTTAAACTTGAAGCAGTCCAGTAGTGTATGCCTGCCTTCACAGAAACAGCAGACAGCTAAATTAGCAGCATTAAAGTTGGTGTGTTGTTGCCCTTTAAATGCATACTGTCTGTTGTCTTGTTTTCCAGGTGTTGCCACAGCTGTCACAAATGTACTTCTGCTTTTGAGTGTCCTTATTTCAGTGCTCCTGTTATTTGGGGATATTCTTTGAGCAGGAGTTGGGTCTTTAATGTCTCCAAATGCAGGGTGCAGTAAGATGTTAGCTTGATTTTCAATAAATTCAACAACATGTCTGAAATTAGCCCGCATCTTTCTTTTCTGAAATTCCTCATATGCTCTTGACCGCCACCTCTCTCTAAGCTTGTAGGGAAGCTTGGATACTATGAGCTTTAAGGTGGATGTCACGTCCAGCTCATCCATGTACTCCAAGTCCTGCATGGCGTTGTGGCATTCCCTCAAGTATAAGGAATATGCCTGAAGTGCGTTCCCATCATCCGCTTTGATAGCTGTCCAGTTTAGCGCTTTATTCAGATAAGCATTTGCAATCTTCATTTCATCACCAAAATGTTTTGCCAACAGTTGCATTGCTTCTGAATATCCTCTTCGTGCATCCATGTGCATACAGCTACGAACAAGGTCTCTGGCCTGACCTGCTGTAAACTGTTCAAGAAAGTAGAGCCTATCCTGGGAACTACTTGTCTTGTCCTCTATTAAGTACTTGAATGCATGCATGAAAGGTTGGTATGATAGTGGATCACCTTTAAACACTGGCACTTCTCTTTTAGGCAATAGAGACAGATTTTGTTGCATTATCATGAGCTCAGTGATATCCCTTTGACTTTTAACCATTGTGCTGATGTTTTCATGAGTGATATGATTGGTTGCAGGGTTTTCC
>CM049415.1:2720000-2722500 GCA_026929865.2 Hyperoplus lanceolatus | reverse complement strand
TCACACACACACACAGACACTTAGGCCCAATCTAGATCCACCCCCTACACCCTAACCCTATCCACTATCCCTCCGTTTGCGCGTTCACGGGGAGGGCCCGCCATATTGAGTGCCGTTTGCGCGTTCACGGGGAGGGCCCGCCATATTGAGTGTCGTCCCAAACCACCGAGCCTCGAGTGTAAGTGGGTGATAAAGCCCTCGATCATCGAGTCTGCATCGACGTTGGCTCAGCCCTACGTTTGACACAGGTGTCCACCAATCAATTATGTCCGGAATGGAGGAGCCAACCTACAAATGAGAGTTCCAGGGAGTTTGTTTCCCGAATTATAAATGAAACGTAGCTACTCTTACCTCAAACAGACATTTGATTGATTATTTTTATGCATAGCCCTAAATGACGGAACCGGAGGGTAGCCTACAATATCTCAACGAACATGTTGTTTTACACTTGTTGATTTGATTATGCCCCTTGTCTACCGTTAGTGTATTTTCAAGGCGTGGAAAAAGATAAAACGAAGCAGATGAAGAAAATGCCTACAAGTTAGTAAGGGACAGTGATTATTATTTCCTTAAATTGTTAGTAAGATTTGTGTTTCTGTTACAGCTGATGAGGGGTAGTAATAGCGGCGGTGACGTCAGTCAGCTGGAGCGCATGACTTTTCTTATTTATGACCACCCTTGCAGTGAATTACAATTTATGCACGCTAATTAACTGCCGCGATTGCCCGGTCGTAATGGCAGATCATGACAAGTGGAATACATGCTTTAGCAGACTATTATTATTTTCCCTGGTTTTGTATGCTGTGCATGTAAACTAAAAGGATGATTAAACAGCGGATCAAACACCCACCCGTGTTCTCCACTACAGACTGAGCTGGTAAAATTAAGAATATGCAGTTAGAAAATGTTTAACAACAAATAAATTATGCAGCCATAAAAGCATGGGAGTGAGTTTGTTTTTATTCAATACTACATTGTATCCTCACATGCGAAGCTGAATATGAATGTAAAGAGTGTTTCAGGTCAACTATAAATGTGGTGGAATTCTATTTTAGGGAGAGAAATAAAGACTTAACAAACTAGTGTCTTCTTCCTGTTTCCGTCTGGCAAAGGCGAGGGCTTGCCAAACCCGCGCCGTTGTTATACCCTCGCCCTTAATGATCGAGTGGCACTTCACAGCCGCGAGTGTGACTCCACAGCGAGTCACACTCGCTCACGGAGTGGGAGTGCCTAGGGAGTCATTTGGGATTGGGCCTTACTCACACGCACACACGCACTCACGCACTCACTCACTCACTCACTCACTCACTCACTCACTCACTCACTCACTCACTCACTCACTCACTCACTCACTCACACACTCACTCACTCACTCACTCACTCACTCACTCACTCACTCACTCACTCACACACTCACTCACTCACTCACGCACGCACGCACTCACACACTCACTCACTCACACACTCACTCACTCACTCACTCACTCACTCACTCACTCACTCACTCACTCACTCACTCACTCACTCACTCACACATACACACACACACACAGACACAAATCACTGGTTTCTCAAGAAAGACTCAAAGAATAATTAATTAACTGATATTATTATTAACATTACTCTTGCCGTCTCGTCCTCGTCTGCAGCAGCTTCACCGCAGCACGAGTCAGTTTGCCGACGCGTATGAGATCAAAGAAGATATCGGCGTGGGAACGTACTCCATCTGCAAACGCTGTCTGCACAAAGGCACCGGGATGGAGTACGCTGTCAAGGTAACACACCACCAGTGGTTGGGGAAATAAAGTTGTTTTTTTTTAAGTGGGAGGACAGTATTCCACCTTCACACATACACACACACACACACACACACACACACACACACACACACACACACACACACACACACACACACACACACACACACTCACACACACACACACAAAGAGGACATAAAAACTCACACACAAAAGCGTGAATATTACATTTTGTCCTTGAAGGCCACCGTATATATTCTGTTAACGCTCAAACAAACTGAAAAAAGTTATGGTGTTGGTGTCGCTTGTGGTGTATTGGTTTGCCCCCCCCCCCCTCCCCCTCCATAGAGTCTCTGTCCTCTTCACAGCAGACCCGGGTTAGAATCCAGCCCGGGTCGTTCTCTGCATGTCATTCCCCTCTCTCTGACACATTTCATCTCTGTCTCACCAAAAACTAATAAAGTGAAAAATGCCCAAAAAAATTATCTTTTAAAAAAAAAACTTTATCAATAAAAAGTGACCTTGTTTTGTTGTTGTTTTGTTTCCAGATAATCGATAAAGTAAAGAAAGACCCGACAGAGGAGGTGGAGATTCTGCTCCGATACGGACAACATCCCAACATCATCACACTCAAAGACGTGAGGCAACAAAACACGTTTTATCCAAGAACATGTGCCTTAAAGGGACACTGTGTAACATTTTAAGTAATTTATTATCTAAAATCAACATCCTCATTCATAAAT
>CM049415.1:2685000-2712500 GCA_026929865.2 Hyperoplus lanceolatus | reverse complement strand
CTAAAGAAAATCACCTCAACTGCTCTGTGACCTTTCACCCTTTGACCTTTAATAACCCCAGTTACCCCTAGCAACCCCTAACCCTTAAACACACACACACCACTCCAGTTAGTGGGGACGCCCTGAATGGGTTGATGTGATGTTAACATTTTAAGTTGATGCGAAAGTTTAATTTTTCTGAATTGAAGGTAAGGGTATATAGAACAATGTGCGTGTGTGTGTGTGTGTTTGTGCGTGTGAATGTGAGAGTGTGTGTGTGTGTGTGTGAGAGTGAGTGAGTGCGTGAGTGTGGGAAAATGATCCCCTTCAAAAATTCATGATTTCGATGGTGGCCATTTTGGAAGATGGTCTGGTTTCCTGACACTCAAAGCAACATTCTTCCATAGACCCAGTTACCCTTTAATTCAGAAGATACAAAAAATATTTCGCATCAAGTTAAGATGACTGAGTTTCCAGACAGGGCTACCCCACTAGCTATCAACACTTAACCTCAATCGGACCTTATATGGGACCTTCCAAAATCACTCTTACTATCTCCCTCCTGTCCCAAATGAACTACTGATGTACCCCGCTAAAAACGCCAAAAAAACCGAACACAGAGACCCCACCCTCCCCTATTTCCTGCACCTTAAAAAAAATGGACTCTTCTGATTGGATAATTTTTGGCGTTCTTTTTTTTTTTTTTTTACTTCGGACAATCAAAACTGTTGCCTAGCCGACCAGGCAGGAAGTAAGACTAAAGAAGAAGTACTGTATTTATTTACTTAATTATAATGAAAAAATAGCGCGGGGATAAAAACTTCAAAGGAATATATGGTAATCTTAAATGTATGCATCTTTAAAAGAGATATAGGATCGGTTGTTATTATACTGTTGTCATGGTTAGATCCTGAATTTCAAACCTCACGTAGCCTCAGAGGGAAAGAGACAGACAGAAAGACAGATGGTGTGTGTGTGAGTGTGTGTGTGTGTGTGCGTGTGTGTGCGTGTGTGTGTGTGTGCGTGTGCGTGTGTGTGTCAAAATCTTTTCACCTTTTAAAATGCAAAATCAATCAAGACTTAGGAATGAAAATCAGAAGCATTTATTGGATATTCTACGAGGAAAAAGAGCGGGAATTTATACATGATGTCACTCTTACAGTGTTTTAAAAGATGCTACGACGAACTTTTAGATATTTCTGAAACAGTCTAATTTTTCCTCTGATGATCATAAATTACATGTAGCAGCAAACGAGACAATCAGTGCAAAGAATGCTATTTTTATATAGTTTTTCTTAATGCCTTTGTCATGGGTATACGCTCACCCAGGAACAACAGCTGGCGTAGTAAAAACACTACCGCTTTTGTCCAAAGAGGGGCGCTAGAATTAACACACACTGAAAGTTTCTCGGAGCACCTTTAACGTTTGGTGCGAAAACACACAAAGATCAAAAACATGAGCTGTACACTTTGACCAATCAGAGCGAGGCTCCGATTCTCTGTTCTTATTGGCTGTTGGGACTGTCCATTCACTTTGGCACGACTTTGTTGGTGTAGAGCGTGTCAGGGAGGGACCATAGGGGAGGGACCAAAGAGAACAAGTGGAGCGGTTGAGGTATTTGGATTCGAATCTCTATCCCAACTGCCATTTTCTCCCCAAATCCTCCACCCCAGCTTTAAAGTCAAACATTAAAGCTTTTGTCTCTTAGATTTCACCCAATATTAAAGGTACAGTGCGTAGTATCGTTACTACATCATAACTACATATAGTTATTATTTTCTTGCTGGTTAGAATAGTAAAATCTGAGGACGAAAATGAACAAAAGAGATTTTAATTCATTGTATGGCTTTCAAAGCTGCACAAGGCAACAGTGCATTGTATAGTGCAACTATTGGTATAACAGTTTGAAAGTTTAAAGCACTTTAATTTAATATACAGTTGAGTATACAATGATGCATAGTGAAGGCAGAAAGTATTTTATCTTATTATTTAAAGGTGCAGTGTGTAATATGACATCATCAAGAAAGTTCTACAAAGTTCTAGAATGCAACGCTCCCTGGGTAACCCCACCCCTTTAGAATAATAACAGAAGCTACAGTGGCCTTCAAGGACAAGAACAATTCTAAATTTTAAACAATGCACCTGATGACATTCCAACTATGACACTTTCAAGATGGCGGCACTAGGCCTTGGTCCAAAATATGCAGAAATATGGACATATATGAGACCGTTTCTAAGGGAAAAAATAATAATTCAAAACAGCTATTATGCACTAAATTAAATGTACTTATGGATATCATAATTACGTTCTACAAAATCTGCTAGGAAATAAAACCCAAAATTCTACACACTGCAGGTTTAACTTCGTAAAAAAAAATTGTAAAAATAGTTTACAGGACTTTCTTTTTCCACCTGTGATAACAATAATTATACATTTTATTTTTTGTTGTTTAAAAAATCTACTCTATAGCACGTTGAGATCGCTTTAAAAAAAAATATTTATTGATTTTTTTTTTAAAGCTGCAGTGTGTAGAATTTTGGGTTTTATTTCCTAGCAGATTTTGTAGAAAGTAATTATAATATCCATAAGTACGTTTAATTTAGTACATAATAGCTGAATTTTTTTTTTTTAATTATTATTTTTTCCTTAGTAACGGTCTCATATATGTCCATATTTCTGCATATTTTGGACCAAGGCCTAGTGCCGCCATCTTGAAAGTGTCATAGTTGGAATGTCATCAGGTGCATTGTTTAAAATGTAGAATTGTGTCTTGTCCTTGAAGGCCACTGTAGCTTCTGTTATTATTCTAAAGGGTTGGGGTTACCCAGGGAGCGTTGCATTCTAGAACTTTGTAGAACTTTCTTGATGATGTCATATTACACACTGCACCTTTAAAGAAAGATTTGTTTTCTCAACAACAACAGTGACAATCTGCAGCATGTTTCAAGACGATTCAAATCAGAATTTCAGTGATATTTTTTAATGCAGAAATGTTGCCTTGTGCAGTTCTAAAACATGAAAAAAATGGGACTGCCAATATAGGAGAATGTCATGGTATATTCCTGTCTTATATTCCACTCTTTGAAAGTCAAATAACCCTTTAAAAATACCGTTAAAAAACAGGTGGAGAGAGAGAGAGAGAGAGAGAGAGAGAAAAAAAAAGTTGACCACTGAAGTCTTTCTGTTGTAGCGGACGGACGGACGAGCGTATCTGTAAATATTATTATGAACACGTACGAACGAAGCAACTCAGGGTTAATATGATTCAATCAAAACAATGCATTTATGGTTTTGTATATTTGTTTTATCTGGCAGAGAGAGAGAGGGAGAAAGAGGGAGGGAGAGAGAGAGAGAGGGAGAGACGGAGAGGGAGGGAGAGAGAGAGAGAGGGAGGGAGAGAGAGAGAGAGAGAGAGAGAGAGAGAGGGAGGGAGAGAGAGAGAGGGAGGGAGAAAGAGGGAGGGAGAGAGAGAGAGGGAGAGACGGAGAGGGAGGGAGGGATAGGGACAGAGAGAGAGAGAGAGGGAGGGAGAGAGAGAGAGAGGGAGGGATAGGGACAGAGAGAGAGAGAGAGAGATTTTTTTTGTTGAGATTATACAAAAATACTTTATTCACATATTCGGTATCTTACATGAACATTAAAAGAATAAAGTTCAATTTGAGCTTATCTCTTCATTAAAAAATAGAGAGAGATGGAGAGAGAGGGAGGGGGGGACAGAGAGAGGGATGGGAGTAGGGAGGGAGAGACAGACAGAAAGAGGGAGGTGAAGGCCTATGCATAAAAAACACATGGACGTTAGTGATGGTATGCGAAAGAGAAGGAGGCATTCGGGAGATTTATCCTAAAACCTGAGTAATTTTTGGGTCAAACTGTAGCTTAACATTTTAATATCTTATCATGTTGTAAGGCTAGACACTGCAGGTGAATAGTGTAAGTAAGTAAGTAAGTAAGTAAGTAAGTAAGCTTTATTTATATAGCGCCCTTCACAGACCAGGGTCACAAGGCGCTTCACAATACACATTTTATACATACACTCAAACACCGATGGCAGTAGCTGCCATGTAAGGCGCTGTCTGAACCATCGGAGCAATTTGGGGTTCAGTGTCTTGCTCAGGGACACTTCGAGATGTGGGTAGGCGGGGAATCGAACCTCCGACCCTGCACTCCAGAGGCAAACTCCCTACCCACTTCGCCACTGCTGCCCCTAAACTTATAGATATCATCATGGCACTTTGCCAGTTGATTACCGGCAATAAAACAATAATTTTTTGAGTTACAATTTTTTCAGGAATATTTTAAATAAACATGCAAATTTGCTAATATTTAATACTTGCTTTAGAAGTTGAGATTTTTGGTTCAGAGTGTTGTTGAAAGAAACTAATGTTGAGATAATGTCCGTTAAAGATGGTTGTATAGGAGAAATATACAGACGCAAACAGACAAGGTTTAGTCAAATAGACACCTGAATGTACATGTTGGACCTTTTGATTTATACAAGTATGAAAGAAGACATGTTATGGAAGATAAATAGACAGACAGACAGACAGACAGACAGACAGACAGACAGTATGAAAGAAGACATGTTATGGAAGATAAATAGACAGACAGACAGACAGACAGACAGACAGACAGACAGACAGACAGTATGAAAGAAGACATGTTATGGAAGATAAAGAGACAGACAGACAGACAGACAGTATGAAAGAAGACATGTTATGGAAGATAAAGAGACAGACAGACAGACAGACAGTATGAAAGAAGACATGTTATGGAAGATAAAGAGACAGACAGACAGACAGACAGTATGAAAGAAGACATGTTATGGAAGATAAAGAGACAGACAGACAGACAGACAGTATGAAAGAAGACATGTTATGGAAGATAAAGAGACGAAAAAATCTAAATTGACCGGAAAAGTGCTTGAAAAATGTATATTTTTGCCTGCAGTGTTTATGCAATAATATCAACACAAATTACCTGATTTAAAAGTCTCTAAATGAGCTATTAAATGACTAGTAATCAGGTATTTTAGCGGTTTATTCCCGTGCCTCCTCTCTGTAGACAATCAACAAAGTACTTTCAACTAACGTGATGTGAAATTTGAACGTAGCCACTGACTAATGGACAAAAATCCTTCTCTGCCCTGCCCGGAAAACTGGATTTATATGGATTTTTCTTCTTGTTTTATAATATAATAGGAAATATATAAATGTTGCCTCATGTATCAATGTACAGCTCTGGGATAAAGGAATGTAAAAGGAAAAGATGACTTTTATTGTTTATTTTATGTAATTATGTTATTTTTTTTGGGGGGGAATATAGCTTTTTTTCTTCTGCGGCGCACAAGCCCATTATATATAGACTGTATATTATGGATGGATCGCGCTGCTAATACCAGCTCTGTTTTTGTACCTGCGGTGCGAGCTGGGATTTCTAATAAAAATGGATAATCAGTGAATAACAATGGCTGAGGAGTCTTATTGAACATTTATTTATTTTGTTTTTTAATTATTTATTATTTTTATATATTGTTTTTTCCATTCTTTTTGGGGCATTTTTAAGCTTTACTTGATCATTGAATAATAATAATAATAATAATAATAATAATGTTGTGTTTTTCCTTTTTTATGATGTGAAGAAGTTGAATGTGTTTTGTAATAATGACGAACCGTTGACTTTAGCTGTCTCTCTCAACGCAGGACGTCTTGAAACTTACCCTGCGTTCCAAATCACATACTCTTTCTTTTCACTGCACTACATACTAAAGTACAGAAGAGTTTTCGGGCAACAGGAGAGAAGAAAAAAAAATTATTAAATATTTTTTTTTGATTATTCATTTAATATCAGAGTTTTACTCATGAAAATATTTTCTAAGCACATTATATTCTACACTGGCTTCAATACTACTAAAAAAAAAATCTTAGGGGGCGCCCTTAGCTCAGTTGGTAGGGCGTCCCCCCCCCATGGGCCTCGGCCAGCAGCGGACCCGGGTTCGATTCCAGCCTGCGGTCGTTCTCTGCATGTCACTCCCCTCTCTGCCCCATTTCAACTCTGTCTCTACACTATCAATAAAGCATAAAAATGCAAAAAAAAAATATCTTAAAAAAATAGATCTTATTTTATTTCTCTATAGTAATGATATTTACATGCGTGACGTTTTTTCTCTGTACAATAACCTGGATAATACTGCGTCATTAGGTTTTCAAACTGTAATTTGAAGTAAATCATTAAAAAATATATATATACTGGCATTCAACCACACCACCTGAAGGATGAGCAATTGAGATCAATATATTATCCTAATATAATATCCTGCAGCTGTTTGGTTTAAAAATGGAAAACAAAACTGTCTGGGACTATGAAGTGTTTAAAAAAACAATTTCCTGGGGCTCTCCGGAGGCGTGGCTAGAGCGTGTACCATATTGGCTCCGGCCTTTGTTGCAGTGGTCACGGGTTCAAAATCCGACCCGTGGACTTTTACTACAGGTCACCCCCCCCCCTCTCTCTCTCTCTCTCTCTCTCTCTCTCTCTCTCTCCATTTCAACTCTGTGCTATCTAATAAAAAATAATCTTAAAAAAAAGAAAAGAAAATGCTCTAAAAAAAAACAATTGCCGGCATGTTAACCTGATAAAAAAACAGAGAAACTCAGAGAATACAGCGTGAACACTTTGCAGAGGAGAAAGGAAAAAGTCGCATTTTATTACGTTACAACCTGGGTCTTATTTGATTTACTGCTCAGAACCATTTAGATTAAAACAATTAGTAAATGATTTATTTTCATGATTACGAAATTTCCTCATTTTCAGTCAGTTTTTGAACCAAAAAACACAAAACTTTATCTTGTTTACGACATATTCTTTTACTTTTTCATTGATAAATCGACATGATATTTGATTATTAAAGTAAGTGTTAGTCAAGGCTCTGATAAGACATAGATTTTGCCGTTGTTATGGACACTTAACCGACGTATTAATTAATTTTTTACAATAACTGAAGCTGGACAGTCATTTCCTGCTTGATAAATAACCTTCACTTTACATTTCACTTTCAGCTTCTTTGGTGAAATTTATTTAAAAAAAACACCTTTAATTAAAAACATGTCTAATGGGGGCGCCCTTAGCTCAGTTGGTAGGGCATCCCCCCCACCCCCCATGGGCCTCGGCCAGCAGCGGACCCGGGTTCGATTCCAGCCCGCGGTCGTTCTCTGCATGTCACTCCCCTCTCTGCCCCATTTCAACTCTGTCTCCACACTATCAATAAAGCATAAAAATGCCAAAAAAATATCTAAAAAAAAAAAACATGTCTGAGGATAATTTTTGTTGCCCAATTAGACAACTGTGTAACTAATGTCTTCCTTAAGTGTTTGAAGGGGGCGAAAACGTTAGCCTCTAAAGGCAATAGGCCTCTTGCACCATGTCATACAACATATATTAACACATTCAATATATTTGATCAGAGTGGCTGTTGTTTATTTCATCAACAACTAACTAAATTAATCAATGCGTGACTGACCGCCTTCTACGGGAAAAAGTTAATTATCATTGCTTAAAAGATGCTACGAGGAACTTTTTAAATATTTCTGAAACAGTCTCATTTTTCCTCTGATGATCATAAATTATATGTAACAGCAAACCAGACCATCAGTGCAAAGAATGCTATTTTTATATAGTTTTCTCTTAATGCCTTTGTCATGGGTATACACTCACCCAGGAACAACAGCTGGCGTAGTAAAAACACTACCGCTTTTGTCCAAAGGGGGGCGCTAGAATAAACACAAAATGAAAGTTCCTCGGAGCACCTTTAATAAGCTTTAAGGGGGTCGGTATTTTTGTTCACAGCTACATGTCAGAAGAAATGAAAACAAACATAAAATCAATTTATTCCCCCAAAAAAATATGAAAATAAAATCTAGCAAAAGACCCAGGTTGTGGATGTTAATAAAAAGCAGTTTTTTCTTTCCATATATAAGTGAGGACACTGTTACCGTCGACAACGTCTAATACTGGAATAAAAACATCAAAAAATCATTGCTCCTATTGTGAAGAAATTGCCCCAAACTTTACAGATTGTGTCCAAAGTTCAGAGGCATAAATCGGCGGTCACTTCGTCTAAACAGAAAGAAAAAAAAACAATAAAAAAACGCGCTCGTTGTGTAGTGGTCCCTTCACAGCAGACCCCGGGTTAGAATCCAGCCCAGGTCGTTCTCTGCATGTCATTCCCCTCTCTCTCTGCCTGTCTGTCTGTCTGTCCTCTTCACAGCAGACCCCGGGTTAGAATCCAGCCCGGGTCGTTCTCTACATGTCGTTCCCCTCTCTCTCTGCCTGTCTGTCTTTCTGTCCTCTTCACAGCAGACCCCGGGTTAGAATCCAGCCTGGGTCATTCTCTGCATGTCATTCCCCCTCTCTGACCCATTTCATCTCTGTCTCTCTCAAATCCGTCTAAAAAAAAAAAAAAAAATCTTAAATAAAACAATTAGAAATCAGAGTCGTCATCCGTAGCCGAATTGTCCGGACTAGCGTAAGAAGCTAGCAGCTGCAAACCGCCTTTTTCCCTGGTGACGGCATTCGACACGACATTGACTTGACGTTTCTTTTCGCAGTTCCTTAAGTGAACAATCAACCCTCTCTCCGTCATCTCGTAGATTTGACACTTGGGACAGTGGAACGGAGACACGCCAACATGTCTGAACTGGTCGGCGAGGTAGGAAGTGAGGAATTTGAAGTTTTTGTTGCAAACGTTACAGCTTGGGACGATGCCCGGGTGCTCTGTCTCCAAGTGTTTCTTCAGACCATTCCTATATGAGGGAAGAAAGAAACATGTGTTGTTAATATAAGTGCAAAGAATGCTTTTTTTATATGGTTTTTCTTAATGCCTTTGTCATGGGTATACGCTCCCCCAGGAACAACAGCTGGCGTAGCGAAAACACTACCGCTTTTGTCCAAAGGGGGGGGCGCTAGAATTAACACAAACTGAAGGTTCTTCGGAGCCTTAATTAGTTATATATTGTCAAATGAATTAGCATATTTATTAAAGGTGCAGTAAGCGGAATGGTTCTTTTAGCTAACTTCCTGTCAGTGACTGCAGTTAGCAGTCCCCTCTCTCGTCCCTACGTCACCACATTAATGCACTGCGGTCTTCAAGCAGCGAGTTATCTAGCGTCATCTCAGATCCATAAGTGTGATAAAACATGATAAAAACCATCAAAACAGACATTGGGAAGGATTTTACCTGCTCCGCCATTGTAGGCGCATAAACATTCACCCATCTGTCGCTCTGGCGTGCACCGGCAGTGAGACCATGAGTGAGACGGGTGTCGGTTTGTAGCGTTCTCTCTTGTGATTGGATAAAAATTTCGGGATCCTCCACTAAGTTTATTTGCCGATTACATGCAGAGCAGCTGACTGAGAGATCGGCTTTATGAAACGCGCACATTATGTAAGTGATCACTGTATGAATAAAGAGCGATTTAACACTTATATTATTACATAAATAAACCGCTTACTTCACCTTTAATAAACTAAATCACTTTCCTGGGATTGTAAAAAGTCAATAAAGACGTTAAAATTTTGGCTTTATCCAACATCTTGATTTTTTTTTTTTTTTTTTTAGAAGATCCTTTATTTAATTCCACATAAAACCAAACTAGACAAAACTCACCTTGAAGGGGGCCGTGGAGGCGTCCCCCCCCCCCTGTAGCTCAGTTGGTAGGGCGTCCCCCCCATGGGCCCTCGGCCCCCCCCCCAGCCTTAGCGGACCCCCCATGGGTTCGGCCAGCACCAGCCCACCGCGGTCGTTCTCTGCATGTCACTCCCCTTTCTGCCCCATTTCAACTCTGTCTCTACACTATCAATAAAGCATAAAAATACCAAAAAAAAAAAAATCTTAAAAAAAAAAAAAAAATAAATCTCACCTTGACCCGTTGAAGCCCGTCTTGGCCGCCTCACCTGAGCAGAGGTGACAGGTGAACACAGCTGTCTGGTTGGCGTGGCGACGTGTGTGTACGTCAAACTCCACCTGCGTGCGAACCTTGGTCTCACAGAACGAGCAGAAAAACGTCTTTTTGGCCTCGATTTTATGCACCAGTTTCATATGCACCGCTAGACCCGCAGCCTTTTTAAACACACGCCTAGGGGGCGGACACATCATACAAACCAGTCTTTCAATACCGGCTTTTATATCACTGTAGCCCTCTCCTAACTCCAACACCGACTTATTACTGAACGCTTTAGCTTCCGGGATTATCTTTTTCTTATCCTGTTGTCGTGGTTGCGAAGGTTTGGTTGCCATAGGAGCCTTAGCAACAGCAGCGTGATTGACAGCTGCGGGTTTTTTCGGCGGCAGCGAGCGGTCCACGGACATGGTGAATTGGTAGCTCTCTCCCTCTTCTTCAGGGTTGGAGTACTCGATGACGTAAACACCATCGTCTTCATTATTTTCTTCTTCTGCGTCTAAATCTAGGGCGTATTCGTGGTTCACTTCCACCTCCGCGCCGGGCAGAGAGTATTCCATCTCGTAGTACTCCGAGGCTGAAGCGCTGCCGCCATCTTTGATGTGTGTGTCGTCGATTCGAACCACCGTTACCTGGTCCAAGTCTGGTCCAGGAAAACCACGAGAAGTCTGCAAGTAAACACAAGGGGAAATGAAAAGAACAATTGTTTATTTATTTATAATACAAGAAGCCAATATAATAAATATTTTTATTTTTTTTACTATGGAAAAGGGGTAGGATTAAATAAGTGTATACTTCTTCCTGCTCCTTTTCAGGCATATCACATCAATACAGATCATTTTTTTTTTTTTTTTATTTTTGTGAAGTCATCTAAACATACATTTTGTTCATTGTATTTTTATGTTTTTCATTTTGTTTTGTGTTGTTTTTGATATGTTTGAAATAAAATAAAAAATAAAATATATATATATTTTTTTATTATTATTATCGTTATTATTATTATTATTATTATCATTATTATTATTATTTGATTATTATTATTATTATTATTATTGTTATTTTTATTATTGTTGTATGCATATTTTCACACAAGATTTACTCTAAGAATTCAACAGAATAAATATTTTTTGGGCGAGTGACACTGGTGGAAATTAGGTCTGAACAATTTAGGGAAAATATATCATTTGGATTTTTTCTTGATATTTTTTTTCAATTATTAAAAAATGTGCACAGAGGAACTTTCAGTTTGTATTAATTCTAGCGCCCCCCTTTGGACAAAAGCGGTAGTGTTTTTACCACGCCAGCTGTTGTTCCTGGGTGAGCGTATATACCCATGACAAAGGCATTAAGAAAAACTATATAAAAATAACATTCATTGCACTGATGGTCTCGTTTGCTGTTACATGTAATTTATGATCATCAGAGGGAAAATGAGACTGTTTCAGAAATATTTAAAAGTTCCTCGTAGAACCTTTAACGATTATATATATATATTTTTTTTTTTCAGAATTTGGGGGGCTATGCCAATCAAATGTAGATTAGATCAGACTGCATTCACTTTATTGCCATTGACAGGAGGTGACAATGCAACGAAATATACGTGACGGGTCTAACCGGAGTGCAGACATAATTTTGAGCAACATGCATGTATACATACATTGACAGTATTATGACATGCATGTTGCTCAAACTAAATGCTAAATTGCACATGCACATGCTAAGGTATCAACATTGCTAATGTTATTCCACATTGCCCTGATGCACAAGTTTTATTGTTTGTGTTTGTAATAGTTTAACAGATTAATAGTCAACCATTTTCAACTAATAATGATTATTTTTAAATGCAATATAATGCTTTAAATCAACGGGAATGTTGCTATAACGCATATACACATGTAATACACATTTAGCAGTATTTTAGTATAATAAATCAAAATCACTCACCATGCTGCTGTAGCTCGAGTCTTCCATCACTAAACTAGCTTAGCTTAGCAACACGGACAGCTAGCTAACGTGCAAACAGAAACTAAGGAAATAGATAAAGGTTTTTTAACTATGCACAAACTAAATGTTTATCGGTAGAAATAAATTCATTTAACGCAAACGTAGGCGCTGAGAAACGGGAGATATTCAGCGTGTATTTGCTGCAAGAGAGAGAGAGGAAAGGAATCTCGGTGAAGCTGAACGACCGAAATGTCTATTTTCTTTCTGGGAGAATAAAAACAACAGCGGAGGGATATAGCGCCACCCGACGGCGCGGAGGAATACACAGCTGACCTAAAACTGGAAAATTAGGCTATTTACTGTAAAATGTTTATTATAATTTATTTATTTGTTTAACCTTTATTTTTACTCGAGATATCACTGAGGGGTCGAGAAAGAAAAACAACAATACATACACAATACACAACGCAAATACATCAAATACACAACAAGCTGGTAAAGAGGAACATTTTAGACAGAGGTGTAGAGTGGCTGGAAATAAGATAAAACTGGTAAAAGTACAATACGGCCTAATTAATTAATTAATTAATTAGGCCGTAATTAATTAATTAATTAATTAATTAATTAATACTATCTTGGATTATAGTTAAAGAATACGTACCTTTAGGCTATAACATGTGTATCTTCTAATATTTATGTTTCAAGGCTCAACATACTAACAACAGTAGAACAACACATTTTCAATGTAAATGCTATCTATCTTTATTTTGAGAGACGCTGTTGTTGTTTTTTTAACCTTTATTTCTACAGGTAAATCCCATTGAGACCGGAGACTCTTTTTCAAGGGAGACCTGTTTTCCATTCCCACGTTACCATTCACACACACATTCATACACCGATAGCAGCAGGCTAACTATCGACATTCACACGAGGCAAGGTGGGTGAAGTGTCTTGCCCAAGGACACAACAACCATGACACAGGTGGCAGGGCGGGAATCGAACCTCCAACCCTTTGATCATCAGCCGACCCATTCTACCACCTAAGCCACAGTCGCCCAAATAACGTTTTAACGATGACGCAATAACGCCTTAACGACCTTTTTAGTATCAAACAGGGCCAACTAGGCATTAACAATGTCACTGGGTGAGAGACATGAGTACAATACAATACAATACTCAGTTGTCGAGAACATTTTGGAGGGATAGTAGCCTATAGTTCACACAAAATATTGTATTGTTTTTGCAAGGGACGCAGGGAAGAGTGAAGGTCCTATCTATCTATCTATCTATCTATCTATCTATCTATCTATCTATCTATCTATCTATCTATCTATCTATCTATCTATCTATCTATCTATCTATCTATCTATCTATCTATCTATCTCTATATGTGTGCTTTTCTATGTCTTCTAAAGACTGTATGGGTCTTGTATGGCTGTTTGGCCTTTTGTCTCTGTAACAATCACCTTGAACAATAAAGCAATGGGGGTTTTGAATGTCTTGTCGGGCGCATGCGCAAACCGGCAGAGCAACCAGACTAGCTTAGCTTTCGCCTAGCTCCTCGTAGCGTCCAGTCAGTTTAGGGTTTAAAACCTTTTGCTTTCGCCGACTGTTGTAAACAGCTGCTTGACCGTGAGTCGGGATAAACTTGACCGGGACGCGAAGAGAATATGCCCAAGAATAAAGGTAAGTGAGCGGAACGGGAGGAAATTACGTCAACGTGTGTCTTTAAATGATAATTTGTCTGCGCGCGCCGTGAAAACGTGACACCGACGAGCTAATGCTAGTTAGCAACACTAATTAAAACGTCTGTTAACGGCGTTTGCGAGAAACTAAAACAATAAAAATATATTTCACTGAGTTTATTATGAAGTTACACGCGCTAAAGTACAGTGTGTGCCGACTGTTACTCTGAACGAAGGGGAATTCCGTTGTTAGCTGGCGTTGCTAACTAGCGGCTAGTTAAACCCAACCGCACCCCGGTCTGACCCTTTGAAATATGCTACTTTTTCCCCTTTAATTCACTTTTATCCATCAAATAAACGTGTCCCGTGTTATGTGAATTCGTCTATTTGTTTGTTAGAGGCCTTAAAGATGTGACGTGTCCCTAAAATCATTTAGATTATTAAAATATTAGAGGTAGCGTCAATTGAATCGTTGCCATGTGCATCATCACTGCCCATTATCTTTTACATTACACTGTACAGTGGCAAGGCAAGTTTATTTCTATAGCACAATTCAGACACAAGGCCATTCAAAGTGC
This sequence comes from Hyperoplus lanceolatus, assembly GCA_026929865.2. Classification (NCBI taxonomy): domain Eukaryota; kingdom Metazoa; phylum Chordata; class Actinopteri; order Uranoscopiformes; family Ammodytidae; genus Hyperoplus; species Hyperoplus lanceolatus. The sequence continues at coordinate 2,698,362 of CM049415.1, read as the reverse complement.
TTTACAGGGGCAAGATTAAAATACATCAAGTATAGAATACATGTTAGAAAAGGCGATATATAGTTTTGTCTTGAATTTCATTCAGAGTGATGTTTTAATCGTCTTAAAAAGTCTTGATTTTACTTTACATTAAAGGAATAATTCACCCAAACGGAACCGGCGTTCTATTATTTTAAAATCATCATTATAATATAATGAATGAGGTTTTTCTTCCCTCAGTCTTCCCTTGGCCCAGCTGTCCTGTTAATCCTAACCCTACATTTGTATTAGTTTAATAGTAAAATGTAGGGTTAGACAGTGAGACCATAAAACACTCTTTCTGCCTTTTCTCAGGCTAGGATGAACCGATTTCTAAAATGTTTGCACATCTATACTACATAGGATCTCAGAGTTCAATACACCTTCATAGGAGCCCTGCTTAATCCAGTGAATATCATCTATTACATTTGAGTGTACAGTATTGAGTAATCTCCCCAAATCATCCACCCCCTGGGGACTCAAATTTTTTAAAAAATTTTTATAGGATGCTATAGGAATTCTTTCTATCACTTTGGGCGACTGAGGCTCGGGTGGTAGAGCGGGTCGGCCAATGATCGAAGGGTTGGCGGTTCGATCCCCGCTCTGCCACCTGTGTCATGGTTGTTGTGTCCTTGGGCAAGACACTTCACCCACCTTGCCTCGTGTGAATGTTGGTAGTTAGCCTGCTATCAGAAGTGTGAATGAATGGTAACGTGGGAATGGGAACAGGTCTCCCTTGTAAAAGAGTCTCTGGTCTCAATGGGATTTACCTGTATAAATAAAGGTTTAAAAAAAAAATATCCTAATCATATCTGTGCCTGTGCTCTCTAGGAAAGGGAGGAAAGAATCGGCGACGTGGAAAGAACGAGAATGAGTCTGAGAAGAGAGAGCTGGTTTTCAAGGAGGACGGGCAGGGTGAGTTTAAAGCACTACAGCAGGGGGGGGGCGTCCTTAGCTCAGTTGGTAGGGCGTCCCCCCCCCCCCATGGGCCTCGGCCAGCAGCGGACCCGGGTTTGATTCCAGCCCGCGGTCGTTCTCTGCATGTCACTCCCCTCTCTGCCCCATTTCAACTCTGTCTCTACACTATCAATAAAGCATAAAAATGCCCAAAAAATATCTTAAAAGAAAAAAGAAAAAAAAGAGCACTATAGCAGGTTTTATGCCTCGTTCTGTTTATTTATTTTCTTGTATTTTAAGATTATTATTCAAACATTGGTTATAGCTTCATTTGAATTAATTTTTTTAATGAGAAATGGACTCATGCTATTGTGTCCACTTCTCAAATAAGATCAGATAAATCGAAAAGCAAAGTGATATTGGTCATGTTATCTGAAGAAAGGAATAAAAACAATAATGTGTATATGCCACGCTACATGATCAATCAGAAGAGTGCAGAGTCAGTGAGATAACACCGAGAATGTAAACAGACAGCTCTCAAAGGAGACTGTTACAGGCTGCATTAAGACAGGTTGAGAGAGAGGTGACTGCAGTATTCAGTTCTGCCAAAATCACTGTTGCTTTAAATGTTTGGTCGAGGCGCGTGCGTGTGTGTGTGTGTGTGTGTGTGTGAGAAAAATATTGATGTAGTGAACGCTAAGCTCACTTAATACTGCACTCAGCCTTGTTTAGACTAGCAGGGATTATTAGTACTGTGTTTGATGTGTATTAAGAATACTTATGGATTAGTTGTCAAAATATGAATATCTCCTCATGATCCGCTAACTGTCTGTACTACAGTATGTGTGCTGAAGAAAATCTGTTGTTAAAGGTGCAGTGTGTAATATGACATCATCAAGAAAGTTCTACAAAGTTCTAGAATGCAACGCTCCCTGGGTAACCCCAACCCTTTAGAATAATAACAGAAGCTACAGTGGCCTTCAAGGACAAGAACAATTCTAAATTTTAAACAATGCACCTGATGACATTCCAACTATGACACTTTCAAGATGGCGGCACTAGGCCTTGGTCCAAAATATGCAGAAATATGGACGTATATGAGACCCTTTCTAAGGGGAAAAAAAATAATTAAAAAAAAAATTCAGCTATTATGCACTAAATTAAATGTACTTATGGATATTATAATTACTTTCTACAAAATCTGCTAGGAAATAAAACCCACAATTCTGCACACTGCAGGTTTTTAAACCTAGGCTCTGTAAACGGGGATGTTGCCAGCTACAGAGGGCCGCCTTTGTTTACAGAGCCTAGGCTGAGAATCAACACTGGATTTTTTTTCCCTAGGACGCACACAGGAAAGACCGGGAGCGGATTGTGAGGAGATATTTACTGATTATCTTTTTTATTTTATTTTTATCCAACAAAAACAAGCATTCTCCATAATTGCTCATTCCCAAAATGCACCAGCTGATTTTTTTTCACCAGCTGTTTGAAGAGTATGTCACCTTGGTTACCTGCTTGTGTTGTTGGTAAAAAATAAATGGTTTTGGTCATTTAAAGGGACACTGTGTAGCATTTTAAGTAATTTTTTAGCTAAAATCAATATCCTCATTCATAAATATGTCCTCATTGGTGTAAAATCACCTCTGCCAATAATCTGAATTATCCTCCTGAGCGGAGAATTACAAATATTAATATTACATTTTGTACATTGAGCAGGCAGGTCTTATGGAGGCATCCATGTTGGTTTGAATGGCATCAGGTGCATTGTTTAAAATTTAGAATTGTTCTTGTCCTTGAAGGCCACTGTAGCTTCTGTTATTATTCTAAAGGGGTGGGGTTACCCAGGGAGAGTTGCATTCTAGAACTTTCTTGATGATGTCATATTACACAGTGCCCCTTTAAAACGAAAATTTAAAAAAATATATCAATCTTTTTGTGTCTTTCCAGAATATGCTCAGGTGATCAAAATGCTCGGCAACGGTCGTCTGGAGGCGATGTGCTTCGATGGAACCAAGAGACTTTGCCACATCAGAGGAAAGCTCCGAAAAAAGGTAGAAATATATATAAAAGGTGCTGTTTTGTAAAAGCCCTACTAACGTCCTCCCTCCTACATACTCAACATGTATATACTATCTAGGCCTACTAAAAGCCCTACTAACGTCCTCCCTCCTACATACTCAACATGTATATACTACATACTAAAATCCCTACTAACGTCCTCCCTCCTACATACTCAACATGTATATACTACATACTAAAAGCCCTACTAACGTCCTCCCTCCTACATACTCAACATGTATATACTACATACTAAAAGCCCTACTAACGTCCTCCCTCCTACATACTCAACATGTATATACTACATACTAAAAGCCCTACTAACGTCCTCCCTCCTACATACTCAACATGTTTATACTACATACTAAAAGCCCTACTAACGTCCTCCCTCCTACATACTCAACATGTATATACTACATACTAAAAGCCCTACTAACGTCCTCCCTCCTACATACTCAACATACTAAAAGCCCTACTAACGTCCTCCCTCCTGCATACTCAACATGTATATACTATATACTAAAAGCCCTACTAACGTCCTCCCTCCTACATACTCAACAAGTATATACTACATACTAAAAGCCCTACTAACGTCCTCCCTCCTACATACTCAACATGTATATACTACATACTAAAAGCCCTACTAACGTCCTCCCTCGTACATACTCAACATGTATATACCACATACTGTCTACTTAACCATCCATTGTGTATGCGAGGTTTGTCCGACCGTTTACACTGAAGTATACAGAAGCAATAAAGAATTTAGAAAATAACTTCAGTGTCGTTTGAAAAGACGCAATGCATTGTGGGGCGGGTTGAGTAGGAAAAGTAACATATCGATTCATACACAAAATGTTCCCGGAAGTAAGTACTCATCCGGGCTTTTCTCGCCTACACAAACTCGCATACACAACCACAACATACTCAAATTGACGTCAAAATGAGTGAGTAGGACGTTAGTAGGGCTTGTAGTATGAGTAGGAAGTTAGTAGGGCTTTTAGTATGAGTAGGACGTTAGTAGGGCTTTTAGTATGAGTAGGAAGTTAGTAGGGCTTTTAGTATGAGTAGGACGTTAGTAGGGCTTTTAGTATGAGTAGGACGTTAGTAGGGCTTTTAGTATGAGTAGGACGTTAGTAGGGCTTTTAGTATGAGTAGGACGTTAGTAGCTTTTCAAACTCAGCCTAGGACTGTCTCCCGTACTTTTAACCCGTGCTAGCACCCACGGGAAACCACACAATGACGTAATGCTGTATCAGCTGGTTGTCAATGTGGTGTGTGTGTGTGTGTGTGTTGACTCAATTGACCGTGGGTTAGGGTCACACAGTGCAGCGAGTTGCTCCATGCAGGGTAACGTGGGGTCTGAAAAGTATTGAATATAATATTTTCATTATATGGCCTTAAAAGCATTGATTTTCCTTTACAAAGGTCTTCCATTTTCTGATTGTCAATGTGACAAATGAGCTATTTTTGATTTTGTTGTTAAGAGTATATAAATACTTAAAGACCTACTTCACCAGTGGAAATGTGAAGGTGTATTGAACTCTGAGATCCTATGTAGTATAAATGTGCAAACATTTTAGAAATCGGTTTATCCTAGCCTGAGAAAAGGCAGAAAGAGTGTTTTATGGTCTCACTTTCAAACGGTACATTTTCCTGTGTAACATCACACATGGTCAAATGTAGGGTTAGGATTAACAGGACAGCTGGGCCAAGGGAAGACTGAGGGAAGAAAAACCTCATTCATTATATTATATAATAGTGATTTTATAATGACAGAACGCCGGTTCCGTATTGATGAAGTATTCCTTTAACAAAGCTATTGTCACAGTTTATCAATGTTCTGTTTCGTTTGTCTCTAGGTTTGGATTAACACGTCGGATATCATCTTGGTTGGTTTGAGAGATTACCAGGTGAGTTGGTCTTTCTCTGGTCATTTCTAAACTTAAGCCCAGTAAGTTCAGACCAAAGATTCGACTCGCAACGAGACTCAACTGCTCCCGACGAGCTTGGCCTGGACCTGGCGATTTGACATTCAGGTTGCGTTCCGAATCTCCTCCTCTTTCTTTTTTCTATTCTACATACTACATTCGACGATAAAAATAATCTAGTTAGGATGCAGTAGGCATACTATTGGGACATACTTTACTCTCTTATTTCATCATAACATTGCGCCTTGATCTTGCCTCTTGCTTTTATATCCGTCGCATCCCCGTTTGTTTTCATATGGAGGCTTCGTCGATGTGACGTCACTTCACGTGTGCACTGGATTGTAGGTCAGAATCGCCCAAATAGGATGCACTTTTCAACACTAACAATCTTGGCCGCATGAAGTAGTACATCCGGGTACTTCTAACCATCCTAAATCTGGCCACAAGAATCGGGACATCCTAAATCTTTTTTCTACCATACTATATAGTAGAAAGTATGCGATTCGGAACGCAACCGTTGAATCTTCTGTGACTCCTTTCCACAAGCCTTTCACACACGTTCTAAAACCGTCTTGAGCAAGTCGTTGCAAGGCGAATCTGTGGTCTGAACTGGGCTTTATAAAGGCCTGCAGTTTGTGTGTCCACCTCTGTTCACTTCTGAATCAATCTTGTTTTTAACGTTGTTCTAACCTTGTGTTTCAGGACAACAAAGCTGACGTGATCCTGAAGTATAACGCAGACGAAGCTCGCAGTTTGAAAGCATACGGAGAGCTGCCGGAGCACGGTGAGTTAACAGCCAGCGTCACGGCAACAACAACAACAACAACAACACAGTTGCTGTATTCCATGTTCAACTGCTGTTACCATGGAATCCTTCTCAAGTTATCGTTTGAATTTTTTAGATTTTTTTTGTTTATTTTACTTTATTTAATTCTTTCATTCTTAAATATTTTTTTTTTAAATGTAACTTTATTTTATTTTACATTTTGTAATCAATTTTATTATTATTTTTTTAATTTCTTATTACATTTTAATATATATTTTCTACTTCTGCTATGATCCGCACCCAAAAACTGAGTCATTAAAGTGAGAAAAATCTAGGAAATTATATATAGACCTCTGTGTTCATGAGGCTTATCAGACTGCTGGGGTAACAGATGTTTTCTTATGTAGTTTAGATATTAAGTAATGGTTAAACCGGTAAAGTGATAGATATAGGGCCAGTTTCACAGACATGGACTAAATGGAGTTTTGAATGGAGGTTGTCCATTGAAAGTACATGAATAGGGTAACATTTTAAAGGTGCAGTGTGTGTAATATGACATCACCAAGAAAGTTCTAGAAATTCCAAAATGCAACGCTCCCTGGGTAACCCCAACCCTTTAGAATAATAACAGAAGCTACAGTGGCCGTCAAGGACAAGAACAATTCTACATTTTAAACAATGCACCTGATGACATTCCAACTATGACACATTCCAAAATGGCGGTGACAAGGCCTTGGTCCATGTTATGGAGAAATATGGACATATAAGAGACCCTTTCTAAGGGAAAAATAAATAATTCAAACATTTTTTTTCAGCTATTATGCACTAAATTAAATGTACTTATGGATATTATAATTACTTTCTACAAAATCTGCTAGGAAATAAAACCCCAAATTCTACACACTGCAGGTTAACTTATACATTTAATCATGAAGTTTGAATAAATATGCGAATTTGGCGATATCTAATGATTTATGTGTAAATGTACATCTCTTAAACCTGCAGTGTGTAGAATGTTGGGTTTTATTTCCTAGCAGATTTTGTAGAAAGTAATTATAATATCCATAAGTACATTTAATTTAGTGCATAATAGCTGAAAAAAAATATTTGAATTATTTATTTTTCCCTTAGAAAGGATCTCTTATATGTCCATATTTCTCCATAACATGGACCAAGGCCTTGTCACCGCCATTTTGGAATGTGTCATAGTTGGAATGTCATCAGGTGCATTGTTTAAAATGTAGAATTGTTCTTGTCCTTGAAGGCCACTGTAGCTTCTGTTATTATTCTAAAGGGTTGGGGTTACCCAGGGAGCGTTGCATTCTAGAACTTTGTAGAACTTTCTTGATGTCATATTACACACTGCACCTTTTAAAAAAAATAAAAATAAAAAGATCTAGATGTTTGATAAAGCCAGAGTTAAAAATATGTTTCAGTTTTACATCATATTAGTGTCGACAGTTAATACAGAACAGATTTTGGATAGAGCCTTTGTTTTCATTGTACAAATCAAAAAATACTATGTACAGGTCTTTAAAAAATGAATCCACAGAATGTTTTTAAGTAGAAAATGTCTCATAAATCAGACAATTAACAACATATGGACAAATCCTTCTGTATGGAAAAAAGAAAAAAGAATACTATGCATAGGTTTTAAAAATGTATTTGTCAGTGTCCCCTCTAAGCTTTGCCCACTGGAGGTTGATGATACCTTGAGTGGCCATGAATGAGGGGTAGAATATATTCCTCTCCGTAAACCTGGGGCAGAGGTCTCTCTCCCTCTGTCTCTTGACCTGTTGAGAGGGACAAGACCTGGAATTAATACAGATAAAAAAGTGGTTAAAGACCTACTTCACCAGTGGAAACATGAAGGTGTATTGAACTCTGAGATCCTGTGTAGTATAAATGTGCAAACATTTTAGAAATCGGTTCATCCTAGCCTGAGAAAAGGCAGAAAGAGTGTTTTATGGTCTCACTGTCTAACCCTACAGTTTGCCCAGTTGTGATGTCACCTTCATATTCCCACTGGTGCAGTAGGCCTTTAAGTCATAGCAATTTTTTTTTTAAAGGTGCTCCGAGGAACTTTTCGGTTTGTGTTAATTCTAGTGCAAAACTTGGACTAAAGCGGTAGTGTTTTTACCACGCAAGCCGTTGTTCCTGGGTGAGCGTATACCCCATGACAAAGGCATTAAGAAAAACTATATAAAAATAGCATTCTTTGCACTGATGGTCTCGTTTGCTGTTACATGTAATTTATGATCATCAGAGGAAAAATATAAGACTGTTTCAGAAATATTTGAAAGTTCCTCGTAGCACCTTTATAAAAAAATAAACATTTTCAGCATGTTTTTAAGAACAAAATGTATCGGAAATCAGATCAATTTTGTAGAAACTTTCCATTTTTCTGATTCACGAACATACAGCTCCAAATGTTCAGTGTCTCTGGTTTTACTATTTATAGGCATATGTTTGAGTAGAATGAACATTTTGGTTTTATACTATAAACTACTGACATCATTTCTACCGAATTCTAATAAATTTTTTTGTCATTAGGAGCATTTTCAATAAGTAATGTAGAGATGAAGATTGAAGAAAAATCCAGACTGGTCTCTTCATTTTTTTCGGAGCTGTATATAGTGTTGTTTCCTTTCTTAACACTTCTAACCTGTCTTATTTTATTTTATTTTATTTCAGCCAAAATCAACGAGACAGACACCTTCGGGCCCGGAGACGACGACGAGATCCAGTTTGACGACATTGGCGATGATGATGAGGACATTGATGATGTAAGAGCCTTCCATTTTTTATTGGTTTCTGGTGTAAAACTTTTTAGGGATGCACCGATCCACTTTCTAGAACTTTCTTGATGATGTCATATTACACACTGCACCTTTAACAAACAATTAAATAATATATATTTTTTTTCCTCTCTTCCAGATCTAAGGACTTGCTACCGGAGGGGATTTTACTAGAGATGCTCTCGTTGGGATATTTTGAGCCGACACAACGCACCCGATAATGATTTATTTTTACTAAGATCAGCCTTTGCCAATCCAATACAGTTTAACAACACACCGTATGTTTCAATGTATTCCAGTTCACTCACCATCATCAGTAGTTTCTCATTTAATGTTTTGGAAGAACTTTATAAAGTGGCATGAAGTACTGAAGAGTTTTGTTTTAACACGAATGAATGGGAATGCTACTTTTTGTGCGACTGTCAGTTTTCAATCGCAATTAACTGGAAGGTTCGAAGCTAAAAAAATAAAAAAATAATAATCTGCCTAGTAACAGATGACGTTGCAGACAGTTTTGGATTTTCCTGCATTTCGATTGGAGAATCAAACCTAGGCTGATCACCAGCATATTATTATTTTTAGGGTTTAAAAAAAGATCTTTCTGGATTTTTTTTTTTGTACCTCATTTCATTGACAATATTTTTTTTTTAATTTTTTTTTTTTTTAATTCTGTATTGTCCGAAGAACACTCGTTTACTATTGAGAGGCTCGCGTGACCAGCGTTACCATGACTGCAGAAATATCTCGCAAACCAAATGCGTCGTCATCTTTTTAAGAACGTGTATTTATATCGATTTCACACTATGTGGAGTTTAGCAACAAGAGCAGAATCTCTGGATTCGCTTAATAAAAAAATATAAATCCATTTTTTTTTTTCCTTCTGGCGGTCTGTATTATTGTATCTGTAAGCCCGTGGGACAGTCTGAAAAGCTGTTTTATAAATGACTAAATGAACGTTAATAACTCTGTTGTGTGGCTCTGTATTCTTTCTGGGTGTTTCCCACATTTAAAGGTGGAGTCTGCGATTCTGGTGAATGCTTGAAAAAAGGAATTGTCTATCTGATTTTTTTTTTTTTATTTATCAACAAGCATCCTACTCTACAAAATCACTGACTCCCCCTTTTAAACGTCATATTCCAACAACGTATTTCAATGGACTTATTTGTTTGTTTTTTCTGGGTTGAACCACGGTGGGACGAAGGGGCTTCCTCCCTCTCCCCTTTGAAATCAAATGAATAATCGAAATTTATTTTTCTATTTTTTTTCCCTTTATTTGTGTGTGTGTGTCTGTTTTTCGTTTCCATGTTTCTGTCGCTAAACTTTCGGCTGCTTCACCTCGACCTGAAGGCCGTCTCATGCTTTTGACCAGCGGTTCCCAAATCGTTTTTAACATCACACACACACACACACACACACACACACACACACACACACACACACACACACACACACACACACACACACACACACACACACACACACACACACACACACACACACACACACACACACACACACACACACACACACACACACACACACACACACACTTTAAAACCTCATAACTGAGCTTACACATTGTCTATACTATCAATCTAGAAGGTGGAGTCAGTGATTTCGGAAAATGCTTGTCAAAATCCCTTTTTTTTTAAAAAATTTGTCAAAATGGGTGAATATCTCCTCATGATCCGCTACCTGTCTGTACGGTTTGTGTTATCTGGAAGAAGAAAAAAATCTTGTGTTAATTAATACACAGCCTAGGCTCTGTAAACCGGTATGTAAACAACCAAGGCCACCTTACCAAGAAAACATGCCAGTTTACAGAGCCATTTTTTCTAAGCGCGCACACACAGCAGTACAGACAGGTAGCGGATCGTGAGGAGATATTCACTGATTTTGACAACAAGCGTTCTCCAGAATCACTGTCCCCACCGTTAACAACCTTATATCATTGGGAACCACTGCTCTCGAACGCATGGCAACTGTTGCTGCTGTTGCTGTAACTCTGAAATTAATAATAAAATAAAAAAACTAAAATGTACTTTGATGTTTGAAGGCTGGGTTTCCAATAAAGATCTTAAACTCCACTGAACCCAGATCAGTGATTTCTGGACGACAAACAATTCAAGTTAAGTCAACTTTATTACGCATTTATTAATATTCTTTTTAGGTTTTTCCTCACTATTTTTGTTAGTGCTGTGGCTCAGTTGGTAGAGAGAGTCAGCCGATGATCAAAAGGTTGGAGGTTCGATCCCCGCCCTGCCACTTGTGTCATAGTTGTTGTGTCCTTGGGCAAGACACTTCATCCACCTTGCCTCGTGTGAATGTAGATAGTTAATCCTGCTATCGGTGTATGAATGTGTGTGTGAATGGTAACGTGGGAATGGTAACAGATCTCGCTTGTAAAAGAGTCTTCGGTCTCAATGGGATTTACCTGTAGAAATAAAGGTTAAAAAAAAAAAAAACAACCGCGGTCCAGCCATATAAAAGGCACTAACCTCGAAAACACCTTTCTCTCCGGCCCACGGTGCAATAAGTACGATGAAAATAAAAGACAAGAATAATATACATTACATTTTAAATAAGGCAAAACCAAGCGGTATAGAAAAGTAACGACATTTTAAATATTCAATATTAAAGCCCTACTTCACCGGTGGGAATATGAAGGTGTATTGAACTCTGAGATCCTATTTAGTATAAATGTGCAAAAAAAAATTAAATTGGTTCATCCTAGCCTGAGAAAAGGCAGAAAGAGTGTTTTATGGTCTCACTGTCTAACCCTACATTTTTCGTACTGTGACATCACAGTAAAAAAAAAATTAGGGTTAGGATTAACAGGACAGCTGGGCCAAGGGAAGACTGAGGGAAGAAAAACCTCATTCATTATATTATAATAGTGATTTTATAATGATAGAACGCCGGTTCCGTATGGGTGAAGTGTTCCTTTGAGAACATTATTTACAATTTTTCCCTTATATAGTAAATTAAATACATAGAAAATGTACAGTATAAAGTCATACAAATTTACAAACTAAGTATAGATAAATAGATAACTGCATAAAAAGGCATTTATTTATGAAAAGAAGTGTCCCAACTGCACTACCTGTGTCGGCCTGAGGGTGGCGACATTGAGCTAAGGTTAGAATGGGACGTGAAGTACATCCATTGCTGCTGACGGAACAGTATGCCTGTCGAGAACTATTTATATCGTTAGAGGGAGAGGAGAGAATACACACTGATAGCTAGCGTCTGCCCTTGAAATGAATAGCCTTGGTTTGCAGGGTCAGCGCTATGAGGACGCCCTCTGTGTGTGTGTGTGTGTGTGTGTGTGTGTGTGTGTGTGTGTGTGTGTGTGTGACTTTCTATGCTCCTATTTTGGCTTAGAAATGACTTTTGCGGTCAATTTTGTAACGAGATTTTTCTGAAATATGCTAATTCTTCTGGATTTCTGGAAACACTTTATAACAAATTCTATCAACCAGAACGTATTTATTGATCCCTAAGAATTGTTTTTCGTCATACAGATGTTCCCATGTTAGAATATCATAAGAAAATGTAATCAAGTAGGCTATGTAATGTGTATTAAAGCCTACTAGCCAGCCTACTGTATATAAAAAAATACTTAGGCCTATTTGTAAGAAATATGTTGACTAAAATGTGCATTATGCTACAAGATATGGAACAAAATGTAAAACACTAAAACGATGACCTACATGAGACTAGGATTTGTTGCCTAAATAGATGTAAATGCGCCTTTCACCTCTGACACACAGCTGGCCGATGTTGTTTTCATGATCCACGTTTATTTCAAATGAAATACTTTGTGTGGTTAGGCTATTTATAGAGACGCCGCATCTGACATGAGTGTGTGCGTGTGGGTCTCATCGTGTATGTGTGTGTGTGTGCCTGTGACTCAGTGAATGTGTGTGTGTGTCTCAGTGTGTGATTGTGTGCGCTCCTGTGACTCAGTGTGTGTGTGTGTGTGTGTGTGTGTGTGTGTGTGTGTGTGTGTGTGTGTGTGTGTCGCAGTGTTTGTGTATCTCTGTATGACCCATATTGCTATGCGAGCATCAACAGCAGCAAGTGTGACGTAACTACCCCCCGGGAGAGGAAGGGGGGGGGGGTCTGCTTGTGCTTGGCACGTGCGGTCTGTCACACGAGCCAAGAAATGAAGCAGGCAGCCACGTGAGGGAGAAAGTGAGAGAGAGAATTGAGCACATTTAGTATTAAAAATAAACACAAATACATAAATAGTAAAACTGTTTTAATTGTAATTTTCCGTTGTGTTCATCCGCCAAGCTACTTACTGTGGGTCTACCTGGTTGCTAGGCGACTTATTAAGGCGTGAGTGATGGTGGCGGTCACACGTTTCGGCGCATTAATATGCAAATTAGCCAAACACTGTGAAGCGGTCACGTCTGGCGGAAAGACAATGTATACTTTTAATTTTAATAACTAGTATAGTAATTAACAGCCACATATATAAGTTAATAATATACATTATAAATGTTGTTTTAAGATGTTTAATTTTTATTTTTATTTTATTTATTTTTTACAGTGTTTGGTGAGGTATGAAGAAAGTAGATCCAGCCGTTGATTCTCTCTCGTGTTTATAAATATAGCCCAAAGCCAACATTTACAATCTCGGTAATATTACCTTTGTATAGTAATATTATCCCAGGCTTTTTACGCTGTCTCTATGGCGTATGGATGGATAGATGCCTCTCTCTCTCTCTCTCTCTCTCTCTCTCTCTCTCTCTCTCTCTCTCTCTCTCTCTCTCTCTCTGCTCGCTCTTAGCATCATATTTTCCTGCGTCTTTCCCTGAGTCACTGTGGTGGTGCACTGGAGGTCGCCGGTGGGTTGGGTTTTTTTCACCGGTGTGTCGCTGCC
>CM049415.1:2677500-2680000 GCA_026929865.2 Hyperoplus lanceolatus | reverse complement strand
TCTCAAGGCTCCCGTCTGAATTTGGCAAACGATCGTCGTGACGACAAAGAGAAGATACAAGGTAGGAGTAACTGTCCAGCTGGTGCATATCTGTCACTGGCACAAAAGCAATGTGTGTGTGTGTGTGTGGGGTGTGTGTGTGTGTGTGTGTGTGGTGTGTGTGTGTGTGTGTGTGTGTGTGTGTGTGTGTGGGTGTGTAGGAGTGTGTGTGTGTGTGTGTGTGTGTGTGTGTGTGTGTGTGTGTGTGTGTGGGAGTGTGTGTGTGTGTGGGAGTGTGTGTGTGTGTGTACTTGTTTTTTTTCTTATAAGTAGAACAACTGATACATTTTTTGGAATTTTTCTGAACTCCTGCACTTGGGTGCTGGGGGGGGGGAGAGAGTTTTGTGGAGCTGATAATAGGCTTAACCAACTTTGTGTCAACTCATTTGTTGATGGCTTGAATGTAACCCACATTCATTTATATGAAAAAGTTACACACTATAGCTTTACATTGTTACTGTAAATATAAATAAGCAGTAAAATAAACGTAAGTATTTGTAGTAAATCATTTTTTGGGTGAAAACTTTCTTCACTTGCTGATTCTGAAGCTCTTGGCAATGGCTGCGTTCCGAATCACATACTTTCTACTATATAGTATGTAGAAAAAAGATTTAGGATGTCCCGATTCTTGTGGCCAGATTTAGGATGGTTAGAAGTACCCGGATGTCCTACTTCATGCGGCCAAGATTGTTAGTGTTGAAAACTGCATTCTATTTGGGCGATTCTGACCCACAATCCAGTGCGCACGTGAAGTGACGTCACATCGACGAAGCCTCCACATGAAAACAAACGGGGATGCGACGGATATAAAAGCAAAAGGCAAGATCAAGGCGCAATGTTATGATGAAATAAGAGAGAAAAGTATATGTCCCAATAGTATGCCTACTGCATCCTAACTAGATTCTGTTTATCGTCGGATGTAGTATGTAGAAAAAAAGAAAGAGTATGAGATTCGGAACGCAACCTATATCACACGCTGTCCTCATTAGCAGATGGAGTCCTCCCAGTAACCATGGAAATGTGGATATTTCCAGCTGTCTGACAAACTGTTTTTGGACATTCACTACATTCCCATGGCAACTGAGCAAACTAGTCAATCTGTTGAGGAGGGAATCAGAAAGCAACAGGGGCGACTGTGTCTCAGGTGGTAGAGCGGGTCGGCCGATGATCAAAAGGTTGGAGGTTCGATCCCCGCCCTGCCACCTGTGTCATAGTTGTTGTGTCCTTGGGCAAGACACTTCACCCACCTTGCCTCGTGTGAATGTTAATAGTTAGCCTGCTATCGGTGTGTGAATGGTAACGTGGGAAAGGAAAACAGGTCTCCCTTGAAAAAGAGTCTTCGGACTCAATGGGATTTACCTGTAGAAATAAAGGTTAAAGAAAAAGAAAAACAGAGTGGATGAAGAGGGGAGAATTTTCTGTTTACAAGAATCTGAGAAGGAAATGTCAAGCTCAACATATCATCTGTAGCTTCTCTGATTGTGACATGGGCTCTGTTCGAAAAGCCCTACTAACGTCCTCCCTCCTACATACTCAACATGTATATACTACATACTAAAAGCCCTACTAACGTCCTCCCTCCTACATACTCAACATGTATATACTACATACTAAAATCCCTACTAACATCCTCCCTCCTACATACTCAACATGTATATACTACATACTAAAAGCCCTACTAACATCCTCCCTCCTACATACTCAACATGTATATACTACATACTAAAAGCCCTACTAACGTCCTCCCTCCTACATACTCAACATGTATATACTACATACTAAAATCCCTACTAACATCCTCCCTCCTACATACTCAACATGTATATACTACATACTAAAAGCCCTACTAACATCCTCCCTCCTACATACTCAACATGTATATACTACATACTAAAAGCCCTACTAACGTCCTCCCTCCTACATACTCAACATGTATATACTACATACTAAAAGCCCTACTAACGTCCTCCCTCCTACATACTCAACATGTATATACTACATACTAAAAGCCCTACTAACGTCCTCCCTCCTACATACTCAACATGTATATACTACATACTAAAAGCCCTACGAACGTCCTCCCTCCTACATACTCAACATGTATATACTACATACTAAAAGCCCTACTAAGGTCCTCCCTCCTACATACTCAACATGTATATACTACATACTAATAGCCCTACTAACACCCTCCCTCCTACATACTCAACATGTATATACTACATACTAAAATCCCTACTAACATCCTCCCTCCTACATACTCAACATGTATATACTACATACTAAAAGCCCTACTAACGTCCTCCCTCCTACATACTCAACATGTATATACTACATACTGAAAGCCCAACTAACGTCCTCCCTCCTACATACTCAACATGTATATACTACATACTAAAAGCCCTACTAAGGTCCTCCCTCCTACATACTCAACATGTATATACTACATACTAATAGCCCT
>CM049415.1:2652500-2670000 GCA_026929865.2 Hyperoplus lanceolatus | reverse complement strand
AGACATTGAGAGATACATCTAGAGAGAGAAAGGGAGGGGTAAACACTGCTCGAGAGAGAGAGAGAGAGAGAGAGAAAGAGATACAGAGAGAGAAGGATAGAGAGAGAGAGAGATACAGAGAGAGAGAAGGATAGAGAGAGAGAGAGAGAGATACAGACACAGAGAGAGAGAGTCATATGCACCTAGAGGGCTGGGCTGTGTGTGTGTGTGTAGCCTATGATGTGCCAGTGAAGCCGGCAGTAGAGCATTTACTCTGCCATCAGACTGTTAGCTGAAGAGGGGCGAGGTCGTTGCTGCGGTGTCGGTTGCTTCATGCGGTAACCGTTGCGTTGCTGGTTGCCTGGAGTTGCTTGGGCTGCGTTGCTTGTTGTTGCCATGGCGCAGCTGCTGCAATATGTGTCTCCGTGCGCGTCGCCGGGCGCCCGTCGTCGTAGCGATGGCTCAGTGAGAGAATCTCTTTTTTTCCCGATCTCTGAACGCAACGAGCAGGAAAGACTGGAGGCTCTGGTACGGAGGAGAGGAGGAAAGACCACCACAGAGCCCAAAGAACAGCTGGACAACAGGCCCAAACGCTGGACCTGGGGAGGCCCGCCGGATGGACTAGAGGGTGAGTCAGTGTGTGTGTATGTGTATTTTTTATTTATTTATTTATATAGTGTATATATATATGTATATGTGTGTGTGTGTGTGTGTGTGTCTCGCTCTCTCTTTCTCTTTGTATATGCGTGTCTCTCTCTCTCTCTCTCTCTCTGTCTCTGTGTGTGTTTGTCTGTCTCTCTCTCTCTCCATGTGTGTGTGTGTGTGTGTGTGTGTGTCTCTCTCTCTTCCTGTGTCTGTGTTTGTGTGTGTACGTGTACTGTGTGTGTGTCTCTCTCTCTCTCTCTCTCTCTTTCTAACTGTCTGTGTACGTATGTCTCTCTCTCTCTCTCACTCTCTGTGATGGAGAAAAGAAAAATGCTTCTCCTGATGTCATTGGTGTGTTGGAATAGGAGTGTGTGTGTGTGTGTGTGTGTGTGTGTGTGTGTGTGTCTCCAAGCTTCAAGATCAACTCTAACTCAATGTGCAGAATCACAGCATTCATAGCTATTATTAATTCCCAATGCCTGTCCCATTTTGATTGTCTAGTGTGGGCATTCAAAATCGTGCTATATCTTCAGTTGTGTATCTCAGTGTATAGCTTGTATAAAGGGCTGACGCGAGCTCTTAATGAATATACAGTAGCTTATATATGATGCTGCATTTAAGGGGGGTCGGTTTTCTCCCCGCTCGCCACTTCCGTTGCAAAATTTTCCATCTGCTAGTCATTGCTGACGGCAGGACAGGAGAGAGAGAGAGCGTATGTGCGTGTTTCGGGATAAAATTTGAGGTAATATCGTTTTTCAAGGGATTATTTGAATATGCTAGACTGGTGGAGGCATTAATAACGTGTAATTGATAGTGGTGTAGTTCATTTAATGTGGTTTTAATATTTTATAGCTTTGAAAAGGGCTGATCCATGCTGATTATGAAGAGACATCACATAAGGTATTTAACATAAGGTGCATTTTAACTTGTGTGTGTGTGTTATGTCGTTGTATGTGTGACTGTGTATTGCCGTCTAACTCGGCTCGCTCTCTCTTGAAAAGCACATTTAAAAATACATTCAAATGAGACTAACGTGGTTAACTAACGGCTATGATTATAATACATTATATAGGCTACAGTATGATGATGCATTTAAGGACGGTGGGGTTTTCTCATAGTCACTACTAAAAGTGCAAAGTGAAAATGTTGCAATTGCTGGTTATTCTGAACGGTGATGTCAGTCAGTGATGGTTTGGGTTTGACATGTGCAGCAGTATAAATCTTTCAGGGTGAAATTTGAGGTGAATTTGTCTTTCTTGGACAATAGCTGAAGCAAGCAGATATGAATATGAAGTATATGACGCTGCATTTTAGGGCGGTCTGGTTTTTTCATACTCGCTATCTATCTATCTATCTATCTATCTATCTATCTATCTATCTATCTATCTATCTATCTATCTATCTATCTATCTATCTATCTATCTATCTATCTATCTATCTATCTACTATCTCTCTCTCTCTCTCTCTCTCCCCCCCCATCTATCTATCTATCTATCTATCTATCTATCTATCTATCTATCTATCTATCTATCTATCTATCTATCTATCTATCTATCTATCTATCTATCTATCTATCTATCTATCTATCTATCTTGCGTATGTTGTTAAAAATTTGCCTAGAAGTGACGGGTGCAAAAATCAAAACATTCCGATTGCTTGTCAGTATTCCGGATTGTGATGATGTCAGAGGGGGGTTGGTTGGGTTTGATAAAACCGTTAAAGATGGTTGTATAGGAGAAATATACACAGACGCAAACAGACAAGGTTTAGTCAAATAAACACCTGAATGTACATGTTGGACCTTTGATTTATACTAGTATGAAAGAAGACATGTTATGGAAGAGAGGGGGGGGGGGGGGGGGGGGGGGGGGGGGGGGGGGGGGGGGGGGGAAGGGGTAGAAAGAAGACATGTTATGGAAGATAAATAGAGTGTCAAGTATGGGTGGATACTAAATGAAAAGGGGGAGGAGAGGAGAGGAGAGGGGGATTTATAGGGGGAGGTCTGGGGGTCAGGGAGAGGGAGAGGGGGATGGGGGATGAAAGAGAAGAGAAGAGTGTGTGGGTTATAAGCAGGTGAAATGAGGTTAAAGAGAAAAGAGAGAGAGAGAGAGAGAGAGAGAGAGAGAGAGAGAGAGAGAGAAGGAAAAGGGTGTGGAAGGCTGCAATGCAGGATCGGCTCTGCTGCTTTGTCTGTAAACCTCACCGGGGCCTAGAGGAGGCTCGGTGTGTGTGTGTGTGTGTGTGTGTGTGTGTGTGTGTGTGTGTGTGTGTGTGTGTGTGTGTGTGTGTGTGTGTGTGTGTGGGGGGGGTAGATAATCAGATGGAATGGAGCTGTTGTCATATGTTCGCTGATGGTTTGGGCTTGTTAATGTGCCACAGGTGTGCTTGTGTGTGTGTATGCGTGTTAGTGTGTGTGTGTGTGTGTGTGTGTTTGTGTGTGTTATTGTGTGTGTGTATGTGTGTGTGTGTCTCTCTCTCTCTCCCTGTGTGTGTGTGTATGTATGTGTGTGTGTGTGTGATTGCTATGTTATTGTATCTCCAAGCCAGTAGGCAGCTCTTATGCCCAAAGGAGTCGCACATCACACGTCAACCTTGGACACACAGAGGCCGCTCACACACTCAGTTAAAGTGCGACATTAAGGTGTTGACTCCTCCAACATCCATCTATCTTTGGATTTCGTTCCAATCTCCATACTTCCCTGCTATTTAGAACTACTAGCTATTTAGACAGACGGATAAAGAATTAGGATGTCCCAATACATGATGTAAAATGCATACTACATACTGACAGTATGATACTGTACATCCGGTTGCATTTTTAGTGTGCAAACCAACAGCTTTATGCCTGTTCTTCTGACCCACAATCCTTTGCAGCGGAATCTACGTCACATCATACCACTCACTCACATCAACTGTATTATTATAGACCTACTTCACTGGTGGAAATATGAAGGTGTATTGAACTCTGAGATCCTAGGTAGTATAAACGTGCACATTTTTTAGAAATCGGATCATCCTAGCCTGAGAAAAGGCAGAAAGAGTGTCTGAGTGTCACTGTCTAACCCTACAGTTTGCCCAGTTGTGATGTCACAGATAATATCAGTCTACGTTGTATAACACAGTCAGTTAAAGTGCGACATCAAGGTGTTTACTCCTCCAACATCCATCTTATATGACAAAAAAAGATTTAGGATGTCCCAATACACACACCCTGCGTTCCAAATATCATACCCTTTCTTTTTTCTATTCTACATACTACATCTGATCATAATAAGAATCTAGTTAGGATGCAGTAGGCATACTATTGGGACATACTTTTACTTATTTATTTCATCATAACATTGCGCTTTGATCTTGCCTCTTGCTTTTACGTCCGTCTCATCCAGGGCTGTACAGTGCGACAGTTTTGATCGCATTTGCTACTGAAATTGATGACGTGCGATGATGAATACAAGTCCACTAGCACTAGTGCGACAGGTTGATAATGAGCAGATGCTGTCTCTTTGAGACACAGAGGAGAGACGCGCAACACTGCGCAACACTAAAGTCAACAGTAGTCAACATTAACACTCTCCAAATGCGGTCTAAGGCAAGTAAGTTATTGAGTCCACCCTCCACTTTGGCTGGTGAAAGATGTGTGCTCGGGACCTGTGCTTGTGCGGCGATTCCAGCGTCTAATACACCTCACCAACGGTAATAACCGGAAGGAGATTACCGCAGTTAAGTTAGCGCGTGTGCAAACGGAACATTTCCTGTGCACCTTCACATTAAAAGCCTGTTAATAGCCAAACGTGAGTTGACTTTTATTTTGAAGCCCTTTCGAATAATAACAGAAGCTAGAGTGGCCTTCAAGGACAAGAACAATTCTAAATTTTAAACAATGCACCTGATGACATTCCAACTATGACACTTTCAAGATGGCGGCACTAGGCCTTGGTCCAAAATATGCAGAAATATGGACATATATGAGACCCTTTCTAAGGGAAAAAAATAATAATTAAAAAAAAAGTCAGCTATTATGCACTAAATTAAATGTTCTTATGGATATTATAATTACTTTCTACAAAATCTGCTAGGAAATAAAACTCAAAATTCTACACACTGCAGCTTTAATAGCAGTGAAGTATGGGGATTGGAACAGAATATTTTCTTTCGTAGCGTCAACAGACAGGAGGCCACAGCGACACCATCTAAACTAAAGGCTTTAGATCCGGTGGTGCATTCATAACGACATCAATTATTCACACAGTATATCCACCTAAAGG
Source organism: Hyperoplus lanceolatus (assembly GCA_026929865.2). Taxonomy (NCBI): domain Eukaryota; kingdom Metazoa; phylum Chordata; class Actinopteri; order Uranoscopiformes; family Ammodytidae; genus Hyperoplus; species Hyperoplus lanceolatus. Next base: position 2,665,111 of record CM049415.1, on the reverse strand, counting down.
CCCTACGAACCTGTGTGTTTGTGTGTGTGTGTGTGTGTGTGTGTGTGATTGTGTGTGTGTGATTGTGTGTGTGTCTGTATGTCTGTCTGTCTGTCTGTCTGTCTATGTGTGTGTGTGTTTGCATAGTGTGTGTGAGTGTGTGTGTGTGTGTGTGTGTGTGTGTGCGCGTCTGTATGTCTGTCTGTCTGTCTGTCTGTCTGTCTATGTGTGCGTGTGTGTGTTTGCATAGTGTGTGTGTGTGTGTGTGTGTGTGTGTGTGTGTGTGTGTGGGTGTGTGTGTGTGTGTGGGACAGACCTAGGATCAGTTTAGTTTGGCTCCGGCCCGGCGGACTGGCTCAGAAGCGCAGAATGCTCACTGCAGCAAAATACAGCAGCGTGTCATCTTACAAGACCTAGATTAAAGGACACAGACTCACTAAAGAGACAGTGTGTGTGTGTGTGTGTGTGAGTGTGTGTGTGTGTGTGTGTGTGTGTGTGTGTGTGTGTGTGTGTGTGTGTGTGTGTGTGTGTGTGTGTGTGCGTGTGTGTGTGTCAAGGTGCTCCACTTTAAAATAGCTGCCTAAACCAGGATGTTCAGCTGTTGTCTTTTCTTAACAAAGGATTCATCACAAATGACTCTTTCGTGACATGCTTTAGGTTCTGAAAATATGGGAGAAATATGGATATATTTTTTTTTGGCATTTTTATGCTTTATTGACAGTGTAGAGACAGAGGTGAAATGGGGCAGAGAGGGGAGTGACATGCAGAGAACGACCGCGGGCTGGAATCGAACCCGGGTCTGCTGCTGGCCGAGGCCCATGGGGGGGGGGGGACGCCCTACCAACTGAGCTAAGGGCGCCCCAGGGAAGAAATATGGAGTTGATTGAGTTAGCGATTCTGGAGAACACTAGTTGATTTTTTTGTGTTATCCAAATCAGTGGTTATCTTACGATCTGTTAGCTGTCTGTAGGCTCGGGGAGACTGTGGCTCAGTTGGTAGAGCGGGTCGGCCGATGATCAAAGGGTTGGAGGTTCGATCCCCGCCCTGCCAATTGTGTCATAGTTGTTGTGTCCTTGGGCAAGACACTTCACCCACCTTGCCTCGTGTGAATGTCGATAGTTAGCCTGCTGCTATCGGTGTGTGAATGTGTGTGTGAATGGTAACGTGGGAATGGGAACAGGTCTCCCTTGGAAAAAGAGTCTCCTGTCTCAATGGGATTTACCTGTATAAATAAAGGTTAAAAGGTCTTATAGCTTTGGATGTAATATCTTGATAAATCAGTGCATCTCTTTTGTGTGTCCTTGTTAAGCATACGCTCTGTGTGTGTGTGTGTGTGTGTGTGTGTGTGTGTGTGTGTGTGTGTGTGTGTGTGTGTGTGTGTGTGTGTGTGTGTGTGTGTGTGTGTGTGTGTCCTTGTTATGCATACGTTCTGTGTGGGTGTGTAAAGGTTGTAGGCTCCTGGGATAGCGATGTCATGTGGTCGACCAGGTTTTTGTCTGAGCTGAAATATCTCATTAGCTGTTTCATGGATTTTACTTTCGACGGTGTGACTCTCAGGGTCCCACGAGGAATGAATAATGATTTGAATTTTCCTCTGTCGGCCTCGTGAGGGTTTGTTGCTCAGAGAAAGAAAATCTCCAGGAATATTTTTTTATATTACATTAAAGCTGCAGTGTGTAGAATTTTGGGTTTTATTTCCTAGCAGATTTTGTAGAAAGTAATTAAGATATCCATAAGTACATTTAATTTAGTGCATAATGGGTGAAAAAAATGTTTTGAATTATTATTTTTTCCCTTAGAAAGGATCTCATATATGTCCATGTTTCTGCATATTTTGGACCAAGGCCTAGTGCCGCCATCTTGAAAGTGTCATAGTTGGAATGTCATCAGGTGCATTGTTTAAAATTTAGAATTGTTCTTGTCCTTGAAGGCCACTGTAGCTTCTGTTATTATTCTAAAGGGTTGGGGTTACCCAGGGAGCGTTGCATTCTAGAACTTTCTTGATGATGTCATATTACACACTGCACCTTTTAATAAAAACTATATAAAAATAGCATTCTTTGCACTGATGGTCTCGTTGGCTGTTACATGTAATTTATGATCATCAGAGGAAAAATTAGACTGTTTTAGAAATATTTAAAAGTTCCTCGTAGCACCTTTATGTACAGGGGGGGGGGGGGGAGAGGGTTTAGAGGTTGGAGAGACTTGTAGGTGAACAGAAGGATCTACGTGATGGAAATGTGGATATATACGATGCATGAGGCCCATACTACCTAATGTTTAGTTTGGTTGAAAAAATATATTTAGGATGTCCCGATTATTGTGGCCAGATTTAGTATGGTTAGAAACTGCTACATCCGGCTGAGATTTTTAGTGTTGAAATCAGCATCCTATTTGGGTGATTCTGACCCAATTCTGACGGAGCCTCTGTATGAAAACAAAGTGGACAGTTGTTATTACCTGTTTCTGTTTGTATGTCGTTGTGTTATTTTGGGCGTGTGTGTGTGTGTGTGTGTGTGTGTGTGTGTGTGTGTGTGTGTGTGTGTGTGTTTTAGCTTGCGTGAGTGCATAACGCTTTTGCTTTCTCCGCTCTGCTTCGCCTGTTGCCCAGGTAACCATGGTAACCCTAAGACCCCGCCCTGCCCTGCCATTGGCTGCGCTCTGCCCAATGAGCTTCCTGCTGCTTCCAACGCCAGCCAATCCCGTAACGGTACAGAGACCACATGACTGTGTGTGTGTGTGCGTGTGTCGCGCTCATATCGCTCCCCACCACCACATATGTTCCCTCTGTCTGCATTGGCTGTTTTAATCCTGTGTTAACAACGTGTGTGTGTGTGTTGCGCTCATATCGTTCCCCACCACATGACTGTGTTTGTGTCGCGCTCATATCGGTCCCCATCACTCTGTGTGTGTGTGTGTGTCGTGCTCATATCGGTCCCCATCACTCTGTGTGTGTGTGTGTGTCGTGCTCATATCGGTCCCCATCACTTGACTGTGTGTGTGTCACACTCAAATCGCTCCCCACCACTTGACTGTGTGTGTCGCGCTCATGTCACTCCCCACCCAAACATGAACCCTGCAGCAGTTCCCTCTGTCTGCATGTGGTGGGCGTACTGTGTGTGTGCCGTCTGTCTCACTGGCTGGTGTTTTTTGTCGTGTGTTTACGACGTCTTTGTGTGCTGTGTTCGCTGATTAATCCAGAGCAGTGTTGGGGACAAATAAACGTTCCAAAGGAAAATTGTTCTTAAAGGAATACTTCACCCATACGGAACCGGCGTTCTATCATTATAAAATCACCATTATAATATAATGAATGAGGTTTTTCTTCCCTCAGTCTTCCCTCAGTCTTCCCTTGGCCAAGCTGTCCTGTTATTCCTGACCCTTACTATGATGTCACAAGAAGGAAACTGTAGGGTTAGACAGTGAGACCATAAAGCACTCTTTCTGCCTTTTCTCAGGCTAGGATGAACCGATTTCTAAAATGTTTGCACATTTATACTACATAGGATCTCAGAGTTCAATACACCTTCATATTTCCACCGGTGAAGTAGGCCTTTAAGGCGAGACACTGCAGACGAATGGGTACAATTTTTTCATTTGATACATCTACAAATATGTACAGGTCTTAAAAATGCATTTTTCTGCATGTTTTCCAAGAACAAAATGTCTCATAAATCAGACAGTGAACAACATAGGAACAAATCCTTCTGTAATAACCTTCAGAATAGTGCTGAGAATGATTATGGAAAGTTTAGTTGATGTAAGTGCTTTAGAAGTCGAGATTTTTCTGACTGTATGTGTACATATTGTTTTTGTGTTTCTGTGTTAGTTTACGACATTCACGGTGTTTTCGACTTATGCCCCTACTCTGTGTGCTAATGAGTGTCTGGTTTATAACCCTCACAACACATAGACACACACACACACACACACACACACACACACACACACACACACACACACACACACACACACACACACACGCCCTTACCAAAACAAAGGGCTGCTACGCTTCCTATCTTCCTGGCCAAGGGCTGTGTTTAGTGATGCGTACATATCATCAGCAGTAGGGAACCTAGTCCCTCGACACACACACACACACACACACACACACACACACACACACACACACACACACACACACACACACACACACACACACACACACACACACACACACACACACACACACAGCATTCATCATTCCAGACATTTACCCTGAAGCTGTCTGGTAAACTTATTAGACCCCACCTTCACCCAGGCCGGTGAATAAATAATAATAATGCTTGAAAACATGTCTGGGTTTGAGTCTTTTCCTGCGCTCCATACCCCATACTTCCCTATTTTGTAAGCTAGAAAAAGATTTAGGATGTCCCAATACATGCAAGTCAATAGTATGCTGAAAATATATAAATGCCCCACTAACTCCAATTGCATTTTGGAGTATTCATCTTTATTCTTGACATTTCTTGACAATGAGTTTTTTTTTCTCTCCCGTGGCCCTAAAACTCTTCTGTACTTTAGTATGTAGTGTAGTAAAAAGAAACAGTGGTTGCGTTCCGAATCGCATACTTTCTACTATATAGTATGTAGAAAAAAGATTTAGGATGTCCCGATTCTTGTGGCCAGATTTAGGATGGTTAGAAGTACCCGAATGTCCTACTTCATGCGGCCAAGATTGTTAGTGTTGAAAACTGCATCCTATTTGGGCGATTCTGACCCACAATCCAGTGCGCTCGTGAAGTGACGTCACATCGACGAAGCCTCCATATGAAAACAAACGGGGATGCAACGGATATAAAAGCAAGAGGCAAGATCAAGGCGCAATGTTATGATGAAATAAGAGTAAAGTATGTCCCAATAGTATGCCTACTGCATCCTAACTAGATTCTTTTTATCGTCGGATGTAGTATGTAGAATAGAAAAAAGAAAGAGTATGAGATTCGGAACGCAACCAGGGTTTTTCTGACTTCTTCTGATCCTCCCTCTTCTTCTCTTTGAGTTATTTTGGCAGTTGTCAAAGGATGAACCGGTGCATTACCGCCCTCCACTGGTTTGGAGGGTTATATCACCATCAATTTGGAGGGTCATGTTTGAAGAGAGATGCAATTTAGGTCTGATTAAGAGCAGCTGGGACCATAGTGTTGGGCCTTTTTAAAACCAGCCCATGCGGCTCAAGTAGCATTTTCTCTTGATGACTGAAGCAATGGCAGCTGTTGGGGCTTTGCTTGGTTCTGTGCTGCTGACCATCTGGCTTTCCAAAGGTTTGTATGACATTTATTCTTATTTATACAAATTGTGTTGTAAATGAATGTGTTATTTATCTTCATTTGCTTTTCTAATGTGTATTATGTATTTTAATCTTGCCCCTGTAAAGCACTTTGAATGGCCTCGTGTCTGGATTGTGCTATAGAAATAAACTTGCCTCGCCTTGAAAGTGGCAGTAGGATATAATAGTACAACAGTAAGGTTACATGTTTCTAGACATCTGTTGGTGACTAGGAAAGGCTTTGGCATAACTTAATCTCTTAATTCAAGCATGAAGATCTCATTTTAAAAGTAAATCTTTATCTGCAGCCACTTATCAGAATAACTAGCATTTAATAAATAACAAATGAATTGTCCATAGGCTCCTGTTTGCCAGTTGGTGACACACTTAAATTGGATCACGGGCTGCAGGATGTAATAGAAGGTAAGGACTTGGGCCTATTTGTTAAGTATTGTATCTTGTACAGCACTTTGGTAAACTAATGTTGTTTTAAATGTGCTATATGAATACATTTTAACTTTGACTTTAACATTATTAAAATCTTTTTGAAGAGAGGCTTCTTCTGACTAACTTTAATTTGGTTTGTGCTACAGATAACTCTACCACTGAAATTTTTAACTCGACGATGATGATGAAAAAGCAGAATGCTGAAGGTGAGAAGTTTCTGTGCAAGCCTACTGGCACACTTTGACTTGGCAGGTTTGATTTTGCCTCACCACGTAGTTAACTAATCTTTTAATATTATACTTTGGTGTCTGTGCAATTGTTTGATATTCCAACGGTGTCCAAAGCCCCATGGACCATAACATGTCCTAGGCCTATTTAGAGCTTTGGTTTGAACTTAAATAATGTGTAGCCTACAATTAGGCTTTTATCTTACGGCATCTTTAAACCTGCAGTGTGTAAAATTTTGGGTTTTATTTCCTAGCAGATTTTGTAGAAAGTAATTATAATATCCATAAGTACATTTAATTTAGTGCATAATAGCTGAAAAAAATGTTTTGAATTATTATTTTTTTCTCTTAGAAAGGGTCTCATATGTGTCCATATTTCTGCATATTTTGGACCAAGGCCTAGTGCCGCCATCTTGAAAGTGCCATAGTTGGAATGTCATCAGGTGCATTGTTTAGAATTTAGAATTGTCCTTGAAGGCCACTGTAGCTTCTGTTATTATTGTAAAGGGGTGGGGTTACCCAGGGAGCGTTTCATTCTAGAACTTTGTAGAACTTTCTTGATGTCATATTACACACTGCACCTTTAAGTCTCTTGGTGCAAGTCTCAAGTCTGTTCATGTGTCTTTTTGGTAGTGTTGTCTCTTAAGTTACCCTCACTTGCTTGTTGTTAAAATGTATTTTTCTTTTTCAGGAGAAATGGCAATCAATGAACTTAACATTGATGCATCAGCTGTCCGCATGAAGCTTTACCAACTCTTCATAAACAACGGAGAAGAGTCCAAAACTAACGACTACTTTGACCACTCGTCGGCCACTGCTCCAGGCTACTGTAGCGACGCCAAAAGCAACCAGATGGCCAAAAGCAACCAGACAGCTCGGGCACAAGTTGACGATGCCAAAAGCAACCAGACAGCTCGGGCACAAGTTGACGATGCCAAAAGCAACCAGATGACCAAAAGCAACCAGACAGCTCGGGCACAAGTTGACGATGCCAAAAGCAACCAGATGACCAAAAGCAACCGGACGGCTTGGGCACAAGTTGACGACGCCAAAAGCAACCAGACGGCTCGGGCACAAGTTGACGACGCCAAAAGCAACCAGACAGCTCGGGCACAAGGTGACGATGCCAAAAGCAACCAGACGGCTCGGGCACAAGTTGACGACGCCAAAAGCAACCAGACGGCTCGGGCACAAGTTGACGACGCCAAAAGCAACCAGACGGCTCGGGCACAAGGTGACGATGCCAAAAGCAACCAGACGGCTCGGGCACAAGTTGACGACGCCAAAAGCAACCAGACGGCTCGGGCACAAGTTGACGACGCCAAAAGCAACCAGACAGCTCGGGCACAAGTTGACGACGCCAAAAGCAACCAGACAGCTCGGGCACAAGTTGACGACGCCAAAAGCAACCAGACGGCTCGGGCACAAGTTGACGACGCCAAAAGCAACCAGACGGCTCGGGCACAAGGTGACGATGCCAAAAGCAACCAGACGGCTCGGGCACAAGGTGACGATGCCAAAAGCAACCAGACAGCTCAAGTTGACACAAAGCAACCAGACAGCTCGGGCACAAGTTGACGATGCCAAAAGCAACCAGATGACCAAAAGCAACCAGACAGCTCGGGCACAAGTTGACGACGCCAAAAGCAACCAGACAGCTCGGGCACAAGTTGACGACGCCAAAAGCAACCAGACAGCTCGGGCACAAGTTGACGATGCCAAAAGCAACCAGATGACCAAAAGCAACCAGACGGCTCGGGCACAAGTTGACGACGCCAAAAGCAACCAGACAGCTCGGGCACAAGTTGACGACGCCAAAAGCAACCAGATGACCAAAAGCAACCAGACAGCTCGGGCACAAGTTGACGATGCCAAAAGCAACCAGATGACCAAAAGCAACCAGACGGCTCGGGCACAAGTTGACGACGCCAAAAGCAACCAGACAGCTCGGGCACAAGTTGACGACGCCAAAAGCAACCAGACAGCTCGGGCACAAGTTGACGACGCCAAAAGCAACCAGACAGCTCGGGCACAAGTTGACGATGCCAAAAGCAACCAGATGACCAAAAGCAACCGGACGGCTTGGGCACAAGTTGACGATGCCAAAAGCAACCAGACGGCTTGGGCACAAGGTGACGATGCCAAAAGCAACCAGACAGCTCGGGCACAAGTTGACGACGCCAAAAGCAACCAGACAGCTCGGGCACAAGTTGACGATGCCAAAAGCAACCAGATGACCAAAAGCAACCAGACAGCTCGGGCACAAGTTGACGACGCCAAAAGCAACCAGACAGCTCGGGCACAAGTTGACGACGCCAAAAGCAACCAGACAGCTCGGGCACAAGTTGACGATGCCAAAAGCAACCAGATGACCAAAAGCAACCAGACGGCTCGGGCACAAGTTGACGACGCCAAAAGCAACCAGACAGCTCGGGCACAAGTTGACGACGCCAAAAGCAACCAGATGACCAAAAGCAACCAGACAGCTCGGGCACAAGTTGACGACGCCAAAAGCAACCAGACAGCTCGGGCACAAGTTGACGACGCCAAAAGCAACCAGACAGCTCGGGCACAAGTTGACGACGCCAAAAGCAACCAGACGGCTCGGGCACAAGTTGACGACGCCAAAAGCAACCAGATGGCTAAAAGCAACCAGACAGCTTGGGCACAAGTTGACGACGCCTAAAGCAACCTGACGACCAACGCCCCAACTACTGTCAACGGCAAAATGATGGCCGGCTACGGTTACCCCTATGACCTCAATGTGACCCAGACTGCTCATGACCACCAGTGACAACCTGACAGAGGCCGACAACCTTTCTACCTCAGCTCAAGCAGTCAGTTTGAGGAACCCGGTAACCAAGACCAGTCTGTCCACATCGGGGGCTTGACTGGTTGCATTGAGTCTTTAAGTAGTGAAAGGAACAATTCCTCCCAAGATGGAGGCTATGTGGTGCTATGTCTGCCTTGAATAAACCTCTTAACTGATAAAGTTTCCTGTGTTTTTCAAATGAAATGTGGTCAGAAAATTGTTTAACTGACAAATGCTTCCTGTTCCATATAACTCAAGAGCTTATGTAACTGAATTTAGCCCGTCTCTACAGGAGAAGGGTAAACCTAGGCTACTACTGGTACAGCTTTGGATAGCTGTGAAAGATAAAATGGGTGCAGGATGACTCGCGTGGTTGGTCTGGTTACCATCACTTTGAAGTCACAAAGTTGATTCTCTAGATTAGACGAGGTGGAATCTCAGGCCCTCTGTTTTTAAAATGGGCCTTAAAACAATTAAACGTGTGGCGAAGGCCATCGGTTACTGTCTATAGGCTATTGTTTGTATACATGTATAGTATCCTTTTTTTAATATTTTGAAACGACTAATTGACTTGATTTGTGGATGTTTATGAACTAAAAATAGGCCCCTATCCATTATCTGACTGCATTAGCTTATTTTTTTTTAATACATTCCTATTCCTAGTGCCACTTAAAGGTTCTCTCAAAAAAAAATGTTTTAGGCTTCAATTTTGGATAAAAGTAGGGCTGCAACTAACGATTATTTTGACAATCGATTAAGCTGTCGATTATTAATCGATTAGTGTTTTTGTCCGAAAAATTTATACATTTTCCAAAGCCCATGTTGACGTCCTCAAATGTATTGTTATGTCCAAAACACACATATTTCAGTTTACTGTCATAAGAGGATTAAAGAAACCAGAAAATATTCACATTTGAGAAGCTGAAATCAGAGAATTTGGACATTTATTGAAAAATGACTTGAAACGATTAATCGATTATCAAAATAGTTGGCGGTAATTTTAGTAATCGATTCGTCGATTAATCGTTGCAGCTCTAGATAAAAGGTTTGAAGGAGGCTGTAGCTGTAAAGTGTTTATTCGTTCTCACTTGATTTTTGGTACAGCATTTCAATATCTTTTATTTTTCCAGAAGAGAGAGAAATGTTATACCTTTGGTTATTTATTGTTTTGGTTACATGTTGCTTATGTTCTTTGTTTAAAGCTGCAGTGTGTAGAATTTTGGGTTTTATTTCCTAGCAGATTTTGTAGAAAGTCATTATAATATCCATAAGTACATTTAATTTAGTGCATAATATCTGATTTTTTTTTATTTTTCCCTTAGAAAGCGTCTCATATATGTCCATATTTCTGCATATTTTGGACCAAGGCCTTGTGCCGCCATCTTGAAAGTGTCATAGTTGGAATGTCATCAGGTGCATTGTTTAAAATTTAGAATTGTTCTTGTCCTTGAAGGCCACTCTAGCTTCTGTTATTATTCTAAAGGGGTGGGGTTACCCAGGGAGCGTTGCATTCTAGAACTTTGTTGAACTTTGTTGATGATGTCATATTACACACTGCACCTTTAAATCCATTTCCAATCATCCCTGTCCCATATCACTGAAGCAGCCGCTGAGAAATCCATGTTTTGTTTTGCTTTTGCTACCAACCAAAAACCACACAAGCACAATCTATCCGTCTGTCTGTCTGTCTGTCTGTCTGTCTGTCTGTCTGTCTGTCTGTCTGTCTGTCTGTCTGTCTGTCTGTCTGTCTGTCTGTCTGTCTGTCTGTCCGTCCGTCCGTCCGTCCATCCCAATTAGGGTTATCTATTTTCACAGTAATCTGATAAACACTGGATGTGTGTGTGTAGAATTTATTTTGCCCCAATGTTGTCATGGGGCCTTTGGGTGTTGTGTTCTCCTGCAGTGTTGTGTTCTCCCTCTCTCTCTCTCTGTCTCTAAATCTCATTCCCTCTCTTTCTCCCTCTCCCTCTCTCTTTCTCCCTCAGTCGCTCTCTCTCTCCCTCTCTCCCCTCTCTCCCCTCGCTCTCTCCCTCCCTCCCTCCCTCTCTCTCTCTCTCCCTCCCCCCCCTCTCTCTCTCTTTCTCCCCCCCCCCCCCTCCCTCTCTCTCTCTTTCTCTTTCTCTCTCCTTCTCTCCCCCTCTCTCTCTTTCTCCCTCAGTCACGCTCTCTCTCTTCTCTCTCTCCCTCTGTCACGTCCCAACCAAGGTTAATTCATTCAGCTTAGCTCTGAGTCACTGGGTCGATGGCAATGTACTGTGTGTGTGTGTGTGAGTGTTGTGGTTGTTGTGTGATCGGGACGTTTGTTGAAGTTATTCTTGACATTTTTCATTTCTTTTATGACTTGCAACTTATTCATTTATTTAATATAGACAGTCATTCAACACCAAATACAGAAACGAGTCCGTAGCAACAAACACACAGCCCCCCCCCCCCCATCACCCCCCCACCCCATAACCGACAGGGTTCAGCCTACATACAGACGGGTTTACCTATTAAGGTGACACAAAAAGAAAAAAAAAACCTTCATAAAATTGAGAGAAACAAAAAATCTCACACAAAAAAAAGAAAAAAAAGAGCATAATGACATCATTTACAATTTGTATTTTATTTTTTATTTTTTTAAAGGTGCAGTGTGTAATATGACATCATCAAGAAAGCTCTACAAAGTTCTAGAATGCAACACTCCCTGGGTAACCCCAACCCTTTAGAATAATAACAGAAGCTACAGTAGCCTTCAAGGACAAGAACAATTCTAAATTTTAAACAATGCTCCTGATGACATTTCAACTATGACACTTTCAAGATGGCGACACTAGGCCTTGGTCCAAAATATGCAGAAATATGGACATATATGAGACCCTTTCTAAGGGAAAAAATAATAATAAATAAAAAAAAAATCAGCTATTATGCACTAAATTAAATGTACTTATGGATATTATAATTACTTTCTACAAAATCTGCTAGGAAATAAAACCCAAAATTCTACACACTGCAGGTTTAAGATTATTTTTCGGCATTTTCAAGCTTTATTAGACAGTACAGAGTTGAAATGGGGAGACAGAGAGAGAGAGAGAGAGAGAGAGAGAGAGAGAGAGAGAGAGAGAGGGCGGGGGGATGACAGGCAGTAAAGGTTCACGGGTCGGATTTGCACCCGCGACCACTGCAACGAAGGCCAGAGGCAATATGGTACACGCTCTATCCACTACACCACCGGAGCACCCCATCATTTACTCTTTGTGACAGTTATACCATGTCCTAGAACCCCCAGTGTTAAGGGTTCACTGTCACTGTGTTTTCGTTAGCGATTTTATATTGTTGGTGTGTGTGTGTGTGTGTGTGTGTGTGTGTGTGTGTGTGTGTGTGTGTGTGTGTGTGTGTGTTTGTGTCTGTTTGTGTTTGAGTGTGTGTGTGTGTTTCCGTTAGTGATTTTATATTGTTGGTATGTGTGTATTTGTGTGTGTATGTGTTTGTGTCTGTGTGTGTTTGTGTGTGTATGTGTGTGTGTGTGTGTGTGTGTGTGTTTGTGTGTGTGTGTGTGTGTGTGTGTGTGTTTCCCTTAGTGATTTTATACTGTTGTTGTTTCTGTTTTTTTTTTAATCAGTTGGTGACTTCCTGTCTCCGCCCGCGATGGATCAGCCAATCAACAAGCAGCTCTCCAACTCTTCAACCGCCATCCATTCACCAGAGAGAGGTGAGCGCCAGACATAGGTTGCGTTCTGAATCGCATACTTTCTACTATATAGTATGTAGAAAAAAGATTTAGTATGTCCCGATTCTTGTGGCCAGATTTAGCATGGTTGAATGTATCTTTTAATTGTTGTGAATATTTTTCTCAAGTGTGTCCTGTTCTCTTCTGATTTGTCATTGGTTTCTGTCA
>CM049415.1:2647500-2650000 GCA_026929865.2 Hyperoplus lanceolatus | reverse complement strand
CCACACACACACACACACACACCTATACCCCCCACCCCCACCCCACACACACACTCACCCCCCACCCCTCACACACACACCTATACCCACCCACCACCCCCCCTCCCCACCCCACACACACACATGCTCACCTGTTTTCTCTTGTGTTTCTTCCAGGGTGCGTTCTACCCGCAGTAGGGCCCAGTCCCCTTGCTCCGCGGGGCAGTACCCGCCATCCCCTCTCCGTCAGCGGGTCTCTACGCCCGGGACAGAGGAGCGGGGACACGGAGCCTTGGAGAGGAAAGCTACCAAGTCTGACACCGCTGAGAGAAAGATACCCAAATCAGCCAGCAAAGAACTGAACGCAGGTAAATGGAAGGATGGGTGTGTGTGGGGGGGGGATGTGTGTGTGTGTGTGTGTGTGTGTGTGTGTGTGTGTGTGTGTGTGTGTGTGTGTGTGTGTGTGTGTGTGTGTGTGTGTGTGTGCGTGCGTGCGTGCGTGCGTGCGTGTGTGTGTGTGTTGGTACATTTTGTTTTCCAATGCACACGACCACATATGTCCAGATGTTTGAACGGTAGAAAAATCCTCCTTTTTCTTCTTCTGAATAAACTCTTATTTCAGCTGAAAAATGTTTTGAAAACAGAAGTGTTTTCTGGACGTTTTAGAGCTATATGATGATTTTAAACCTGCAGTGTGCAGTTTTGGTTTTATTTTTTACAGATTTAGAAAGTAATTTTAAATCCATAAGTGCATTTAATTTAGTGTAATAGATGACAGAGATGTTTAGAAATGTTAGTTTCCTTAGAAAGGGGAATATGACCATATTCTGCATATTTTGGACCAAGGCTGGATTCTGAAAGTGTCATAGTGGAATGTCATCTGCTGCTGTTTAAAAGGAGAGATCTTGACCTTGAAGCACAGACAGATCAGACAGACAGACAGACAGAGCAGACAGAACTTTTTGATGATGTCATATTACACAGCTGCACCTTTAAACTAGGTGCTTTTTTTTTTTTTTTTCAATAATTTTAAATAAAAGCTGTAGAGACAGAGTGAAATGGGTCAGAGACAGAAAGACATGCAGAGAACGACCCGGGCTGGATTCTAACCTGGGTCTGCTGTGAAGAGGACAGACAGACAGACAGAGAACGACCCGGGCTGGATTCTAACCTGGGTCTGCTGTGAAGAGGACAGACAGACAGACAGAGAACGACACGGGCTGGATTCTAACCTGGGTCTGCTGTGAAGAGGACAGACAGACAGATAGACAGGCAGATAGAGAGGGGAATGACATGCAGAGAACGACCCGGGCTGGATTCTAACCCGGGTCTGCTGTGAAGAGGACAGAGACTCTATGGAGGAGGGGGGGTGAGGGGGGCATCCTAAGAACAATATTAAACATTTTATAAAGGTATATAGGACAAACCCCACTTAGCTTTCTATCTCTCCCTCTCTCTCTCTCTCTCTCTCTCTCTCTCTCTCTCTCTGTCTGTCTGTATGTCTGAATCTGTGTGTGTCACTCTCTCTGTCTCTGTGTGTGTGTGCGTCTCTGTCTGTCTGTCTGTCTGTCTGTCTGTCTGTCTGTCTGTCTCTCTCTCTGTTTCTCTCTCTCTCTTTCTCTCTCTCCCTCTCTCTCTCTCCCTCCCCCTCTCTCTCTCTCTCTCTCTCTCTCTCTCTCAGAGTCCCCTGGAACGCCCACAGGACGTAGTGTCGGAGGAACCACTGACGCTGAAGAAGCTTCCAGACTGTTGGCCGAGAGACGACGTTTAGCTCGGATACAGAAAGAGCTAGAGGAGAGACAACGACAGGAGGATGAGAGGTGTGTGTGTGTGTGTGTGTGTGTGTGTGTGTGTGTGTGTGTGTGTGTGTGTGTGTGTGTGTGTCTGTGTGTGTCTGTGTGTGTCTGTGAGTGTGTGTGTTCTAGACCCTAGTGAGTGAGGACATTTTGTCCGGTTCTCCCTTTGGGACAGGCCTTTAAAGGGCTGTTTGAGGGTTAACACTAGGTTTTAAGGACAGGCCTTTGAAGGGCTGTTTGAGGGTTAACACTAGGTTTTAAGGACAGGCCTTTGAAGGGCTGTTTGAGGGTTAACACTAGGTTTTAAGGACAGGCCTTTGAAGGGCTGTTTGAGGGTTAACACTAGGTTTTAAGGTTCAGGTATGAATTAGGTTTATGTTAGGGTTAGTGTAAGGGTTGGGGTTAGGCATTTAGTTCCTTGAGTGTGCTCACAAGTTTAGCCGTACAACCGTATATGTGTCGTTGTTTGTGTCAACTCGTTTGGCGATTGCTTGAATGTATCCAACATTGTTTTATAATTTTAAAAAAAGTATGTCCTATGGCTTTTAGTGCTGTACGGTGGCCTGTGCAGCTCAATCTTGTCTTGCTCTTTCAGACTGAGGGCGGAGGATGAGCGGATATGTTTTTCTTCAAAGCTTTATTAGTATAATGTGACTGTCAATATACAGCAGTTTTACATGGAGGGTCCTGGGTCTTAAAAAGCTACCGAAAATCGCTTGAATTTG
>CM049415.1:2592500-2642500 GCA_026929865.2 Hyperoplus lanceolatus | reverse complement strand
ATTGAATTACTGAAACAAACAAACTCTTGCGTGGTATTGTAATTTTTTCCAGGCGGGCAGTGGGACCGGAGACCTCAATAAGAACCTGCTGATCCAGGGATACGCATCAGAGTCCACACAGCTCATCCACAGCATCGGGCCGAGCAAACTGGACGTATAGTAGCCCGGTGAGAATGATCATGATACTAATGGATTGGATTTGTATAGCACACTTTAAAATACACAACCATGGAATTCCAAGGAAAAAAATTAAGAGACCAGTCTGGATTTTTCTTCAATCTTCATCTCTACATTACTTAATGAAAATGCTCTTTAATGACAAACAATGTGTTGGAATTTGGCAGAAATGTTGTCAGTAGTTTATATTATAAAACCAAAATGTTCATTCTACTCAAACATATGCCTATAAATAGTCAAACGAGAGACACTGAACATTTGAAGTGGTCTCTTAATTTACTCCGGAGCTGTATAACTACTTATGTGATGATATGGTATAACAGTTTGAAAACACAAATTTAAAGGTATATATTTGAACAGTTTTCCCTCCCCCCTCTCTCTCTCAGGACGTCCTGTGGCAGCCGGATAGTCGGTAGAAACAGAACAAGAAGCTTCACCTGCAACAACAACAACAACAACAACAACAGTCGTGATTTCACCGGGAAACAAAATGCTGAACGACTCCACAGCTGAACCCCAAACTGCAAATGCTCCACAGCAACACAGCAACACAGCAACACAGCAACACAGTGACACAGCAACACAGCAACACAGTAACGCTCCTGGACACGTTCTGAGGCAGTGCACACCGCCAACTCTCACTCTCACTCTCTAGACGAGACTTATTAGTTTTTAGAAAAATCATGCAAAATACTATAGGGGATTTATTTTATTTCTTTTTTTTTCAGCCGACACCACATGAATGCAACATTTGTTCATGTTATAAGTCTCACAAATATTTTGGCATGAGTTGCTCCAATTTCATTCACAGATTATACAGGGTTTGGGGTAAGGGCTAGGGCTAGGGTTAGGGTAAGGGTAAGGGGTTATAGTTAAGGGGTAAGGGCTAGGGTTAGGGTTTATGGTTTAGAGCAGGGCTCACCAACCTTTTTGAACCTGAGGGCTACTTCATGGGTACAGAGTCATACGAAGGGCACCCAGTTTGATACACTCTTCTGAAATAACACATCTGCTCAGTTTGCCTTTAGTTCTATATTATTATGAATGATTAATGATACTCATCTATGTGAAGACACTGATCATGTTAATGATTTCTCACAATAATGATCAACAATGACTTAAAAAAGGTGGGAACAGATTATTATGCTATTTTTAGAACATATGGTCCTTGCGGGCTACCTGGTCCCCACTGTGTTGGTGACCCCTGGTTTAGAGTAATGGGTTAGGGGTTAGGGGTGAGTGAGGGTTAGGACATTTCACACATCACACAAATTTATCTTCATCTTTTCAAGACCTTTTTCGCTTCTTACATTTCTGAACCAATAACATTATAACATTTGACCACAAGTAGTCGGAGATTTCATGTCATATTTCTTGGCAAACTGCATTTGACACCTCAACTGGTCCACATATATTCATCTTAGATCCAGACTTGCCGCTCTGCACTGCCACAACACATATAACTGGACCATCATCCGCTTTAATGTCACGCACTGTACCTGCTTTTGTATATAAAAAAAAAAACTCTTGTAAATATATGGGGACGGGGTGGAGAGGTGTGTGTGTGTGTGTGTAGCAGTTAATGTGGATGGGAATCACGGTAGAAACACACTGTTGTAGGCTATGTGATGAATACTGTGTAGCATCTTCAGTGCTAATTACGGGCTAGTATAGCTAGTCGAGCTGTCTATATGGTTGTAGCTATGTCTATATGTCTGTTAGTGTTTAAAGGAATACTTCACCGGTGGGAATATGAAGGTGTATTGAACTCTGAGATCCTATGTAGTATAAATGTGCAAACATTTTAGAAATCGGTTCATCCTAGCCTGAGAAAAGGCAGAAAGAGTGTTTTATGGTCTCACTGTCTAACCCTACATTTTACTAGTGTGACATCACACTAGTAACAACGTAGGGTTAGGATTAACAGGACAGCTGGGCCAAGGGAAGACTGAGGGAAGACTGAGGAAAGAAAAACCTCATTCATTATAGTCTATTATAATAGCGAATAATGATAGAACGCCGCCTCTGTATGGGTGAAGTTCTCCTTTAAATGAAGGTTCCGTTGTGAAATATGAATTCACAGCCACTCCTAACTACTTGTATAAAAACCTCCCAGTCACTTCTGCTGTAGAAAATAACTGTCAACAAACTGATTATATTATAACCCTCACCGCTGTTGACCTATAACACTTTAGCCTATCTCATATCGCTCGTCGGCCAACACACACACACACACACACACACACACACACAAGACACACAGACAGACAGACACACACACACAGACAGACAGACACACAGACACAGACAGACATACACACACACACACACACACACACACACACACACACACACACACACACACACACACACACACACACACACACATACAGACAACTACACACACACACACGCACGCACGCACACACACCCAGACAGACAGATAGACACACACACACACACACACACACACCCTACTACACACACATACAGACAACTACACACACACACACACACACACACACACACACACACACACACACACACACATTGACGGACGTTTTTTGTGTGGAGTTGCAACAATCCACAGCGAAGATATGAAAGAAAAAAAAACGTACTGACAAGGCAAAATAAAAAATGTCCTTTATTTTTATTTTCTTTCTATGCAGGTCAGGAACTCCTATTGACACAGTGTGTAATGTATTTCATGTGGCACTGACTGTACCCACGCTCGCTACAGTTTATAGTGTACACGCCACTTGACGGTAGATGTGTATTTTCGCGCTCTCTGATGACGCTTGTATCCATAACAACACCTGAACTAAACTGAAATATACCTCACCGATTCAGAACAGACTCAGAGGCCTTAAACCTCCGGCCGTGCAGGCGACATACAGGTGAAACTCAAAAAATTAGAATATCATGCAGAAGTTCATTTATTTCAGTAATTCAACTTAAAAGGTGAAACTAATATATTATATAGCCTCATTACATGCAAAGTGAGATATGTCAAGCCTTTATTTGTTACAATTTTGATTATTATGGCTTACAGCTTATGAAAACCCCAAATTCAAAATCTCAGAAATGTTGGTGTATTACATGAAATCAATAAAAAAAAAGGGATTTTTTTTAAATACAGAAATGTCGGCCCTCCATAAAGTATAATCATGCATATGTACTCAGTACTTGTTTTGGGCCCCTTTTGCATGAATTCTAGCCTCAATTCCAATTCCTTTCACATGACATTCTAATAATATGAGTTTCACCTGTACACCTCCTTAAAAACAACTTGAAGTCTTTGCTAAAAACCTCCGGCTGCGTGTCATCCAGCATGTGCACATTTGCTTTGCCACTAAAAATATCGTGGAATTCGAGGGTTCGACATTGTGGGGAGAGGAGAGGGGAGGGGGGGGAGGGGGTTGTTGAGACCTCCACCTAGATATTTGGGGGCATTGCATTGGCCGGTTTTGTTTATTGGGTGGGTTGCAACCCTTCTATCCCCCCCCCCCACAAATTACGCCCTTGCTGGAGGTAAATAAACAAGATTTTCAGATGCACTTAATGAGGTAAATTAGATTGAAGTGAGGGGATTATCTAAAAAGGGTTGTCTTACCAGTAGTGCAAAAGTGTGTAAATGATGCTATTGGGGCAGGGGGCAGATTTTAGGCCATATTGTCCATCCATATGTACACAGGTATTTTCAAATTATGTTTGCAAGAATATTCGGCATATTTGAGATATAGAATTGGCAAAGGTCGCTCATAGCTTAGCTTACAGTAAACACTGGTAGTCAAGGAAAAAAATCTTCAGTGCATATTTTTTTTTTCCTTTTCAGCAAATTATTTCGTCCGGACTCGAAGCTGTAAGAGACTGAAGACTTGTATATGAAGTAAAAAAAAAAAAATTAAATAAAAATTGAAAATAAAGGACCTAATGTTGATCCTAATATAACTTAACTCTGTGACACTGCAGCTTGGTGGAATATATCATTGTAGACGTGGTGCATGGAATTCTGCTGAAATCAACACACTTAACATTGAGCCATTCGTGTCAAGTGAGCTGGATAAATGTATAAATACATCTCTAGGCAAACAGACAATTCTTGAAATGAAAGATGGAGACTGTTAAAAACGGTTACAAACTGTATAATATGTTTAGTCTTTGACCTTCTTCATGATGATGATGTGAGAAAAAATGTAGTCTAGGGCTAAAATAGCGTTTAGCCACTTTTATTTATCATTATATCTCACTGTGTGTTGACTTGATGCTGCACTGGAATTAAAACTGATCTGCAAAAAAACTTCTGGAGTGAGTTATTGAATTTGTGGTTGGGATTTTGAGTGACAACCAAAGCTGTTTTATTTTGAAAATATCTGTATGTACACCACATGGTACACCATTGGAATCACCTTTCAGAATAAAACAATGTCACAATCACAGAGGACAAGATGCGGCATATCAACTATTAAATAATCAAAAATACATGTGTCAATCAAACATGTACAGAAAAGGGTGTATACAAATGACATAAAATAGGCTTTGTCAATGTTAATGAGTCTTTGTGGTTTTCTTATTTGTCAGTCCTTTTAGAGTTTCATAATATAATTGAACAACATTTTGAATTTGTGAACATTTGGGTTTCTTTCAGACCATTTATATTTATGAATGTAAAAACAATCAAATACAACCGTACAGAGTTACACACATACACTCACAAAACAAATGCACAACTCACTGTCCCTGTGAAAACACCACAAAATATACAGGATTCAAGAAGATCAGATTTACATTTTTTTAAAATGTGGTTTGGTTGGGAGAATATAATACACTTACAATTACTTTATTACTGCAAAATATTCGTTATAAAAGGTCCACATCTGTTAAAATTAACCTGAAATAAATAAATAAATAAATAAATAAATAAATAAATAAATATAACATTTCAATTAAAAGTTATTGTTCTAAGAAATCATGTTTTATTATATTGATTTTTCATTAAAAATATTACTACCCTGCGCGTGGGTCCAGCTTCAATAAAACACAAATTAACGCTCATTATATTACACGTTGATTGATTTCTTTTTTAATTGTGAAACTGCATTTGTGGAAGCCCTGGTTTTATTCTGAAAATCCATTTGCGGAGGTGCTTGGTCGTGTGCTGATCATTTGATGTCAACACAGCCATCTTATTGGCTTAAGCTCACATTTAGCTAACTTTAGCTTGTATCAGGAGATAAATAGAGGTTTATACTGTTAATATATACTGTTATATTTTATTTTTTGTGCGTTTATTGTTGTTTTTAGCTCACGTGAGCCGCGTGTCGTGGACCAAGGTAAGACAAACTGCGTAACGTTAGCTGCTAGTTAGCTTCAGAGTTAGCTAAATATCTGCTTATTTACGCATTTTAATGCCTATATATTTAGTTGTTTATCTTTTCTAAATGAGCTTGAGCCTGTTTTATAATCGTTGGATGCATTGTTACCTCGGCATAGCTTAAATAAATCAGCGCTAGTAGTTACTGCTACTGATAAAAATGCCACCATGTGCAGCCAGTGTAATACCAAATCTACCCAATGAAGCGAAACCCAGTTTGAACTAACACAGTCCTGCGTTCATTATGGTTAAAGGATATTTTCTGATTCTTTCTGACTCCTGTGTATGTTATAATATGCAGTTTATAATCAAATCACATACTTCTAATAGGGAGGAATCCTAATTGCCCAGGGTTCAATGTCCACAGCTTTATATGGCACCAAATCTGACGTTTTAATTTTGTTATATTAAGTTTAAACCTGCAGTGTGTGGAATTTTTGGGTTTTATTTCCTAGCAGATTTTGTAGAAAGTAATTATAATATCCATAAGTACATTTAATTTAGTGCATAATAGCTGAATTTTTTTTTTTTTATTATTATTTTTTCCGTTAGAAAGGGTCTCATATATGTCCATATTTCTGCATATTTTGGACCAAGGCCTAGTGACGCCATCTTGAAAGTGTCATAGTTGGAACGTCATTAGGTGCATTGTTTAAAATGTAGAATTGTTCTTGTCCTTGAAGGCCACTGTAGCTTCTGTTATTATTCTAAAGGGTTGGGGTTACCCAGGGAGCGTTGCATTCTAGAACTTTGTAGAACTTTCTTGATGATGTCATATTACACACTGCACCTTTAAGGGATAAAATACAGTTGTAAAGTAAACAACACAGACTTGATACTTATGATTTGTTTACTTCAGTCCCCTCTCTCTCTCTCTCTCTCTCTCTCTCTCTCTCTCTCTCTCTCTCTCTCTCTCTCTCTCTCTCTCTCCCTCCCTCTCTCTCTCTCTCTCCTCTCTCCCTCTCTCTCTCTCTCCCTCTCTCTCTCTCTATATATATATAAAACTTTATTGCAGACACTTGTTTATATATAATATGTCATACAGTATACACTATTAAATCATATATCACTCGATTGACTTATGTTATGCAGAAATCAAAAAAATCGTAATAGGTGTTGAGTTGAGAAAAACCTGGACACAAATAGCATGAAGGACGGAGGTTCCAGTCAAAAAGGTTTAGTTAATAAAAAGTGGTATTTATTTCACCAAAAAGCAGAGTAGATGTCTCGTACAGTTAAACGTGCACGGACCTATCTAGCTCTCACAAAGAAAAGGCGCTTAAACAGAGTGCGCTTGAAGCATATGTAGGATTCTTCTTGTGAAGTCCTATTGGTCAAAGTCAAATGATGCAGACGGGACGTACTCTACTATACGCGGTCTGGTTGGAGCACTGAATATGGCCCTTCAAGCTGGCTCATGTCCGGTGTCCGGGATCTTCTGGTTCCTCCTGATGTCAGTAGTGTGTGCATGTTGTCGGGTGCAAGGGGAAGGGGGGGGGGCCTTATCATGCTAAATTAATCTGAGGCCCAAGGCACATGTTCAACTGTCAGTTGACAGTTTGCACGTTTATGTCATGTAATGGTGTTTCTCCAGTTGTTCCCTTTCTCTGTTCTAAGTTTGCATGTGCGTAAGGTCAGCCAGAGTTCTCTACTAGGGTCACTTCTCTAAATGTGTATGTGCTTAGGGTCAGCCAGAGTTCCCTGAGAGTGTCACTTCTTCTTCTGTGTACAGACAGCCGAAATAAGACTATCTGGTGATTTCAACTCTCTCAACAATTCTCACTCAATCTGGGCCTGCTGACTTAAAGCTATTATGTGTATTATGTGTAATATGTGTATGCAGAGCGGGCATCACTAAAGGTTAATTTTCTCTACATAGGTCACTGTTTATTTTAAATAACATGCCTTTTCAGTCCACCTCCTACCAGGATGTTAGCAACAAGAATGTCAGTTTGGACTTTTTTTTTTTCAACCATAAGTATTGTCCCTGTAAGAAAGAACGCGATCCATTTTTTTTCTAGTATTATTATTATTTTATTTTATTCATAAATGTTGTGATGGTACAGATGTTTGTGTTTGTGTAAAAAAAGAAAAAATTTACAATAAATATTTCGCGAAAAAAAAAAATATATATCTGTCCCTTTAACATTGGAAGCCGGAGATAAAATGACGGAGATATAGCTGGTGTCGAAATTAATCACTTATTTCTGACCACATATAAAGCTAATTGACCATTTGTATCTTGTGAAAAGGACAACAGAATCTTGTCTCAAGTATTATGTGGTATTAAGAATGTGGTTGGGTGCTGGGATGAGAGATTGCTTCTCCAAACACGGAAGGAGAATGAGGGAAGAAGTTGGATTTTATATGGCAGTTTTACCTTTTTAAACGGACGTTTTGACAAATGGCATCTAAACGTCACCTGGCGATGCACATCCTCCTGCTCGGAGAGATGTTGCCCACGACATGCAAGTTGCAAACAATGTAGCAATTTTTTTTTGCTACATTGGTGGTAGGATGGCCTAGAGGTAAGGTGGGCCGACCAGTAACCATGAGGTCGCTGGTTCGATCCCCGGCACCGGACAGGGGGGTGTTGGTTGTAAAACTAGCAGAGGCTGGTATTGCGTCTACGGTGCCCACCATCTCTCCCATTGTGTCCTTGAGCAAGACACTTAACCCCAAAACTGCTCCAGGGGCGCTGTACTATGGCTGACCCTGCGCTCTGACCCCCTCCGAAGTGTGGTAACTTGAGAGGGGATATGCGAAAAGACGAATTTCAATGTGCCTCGTGTACAACTGACAATAAAGATAACTTAACTTAACTTAACTTAACTTAAAAGGCTCAGTTTTGTTATCCAGTCAGCAGGGTTACATAGAACAAATGAAACACTCAGAATACAAAGGATATATGCATTATGTTATAAAACTAACTAAAACACACCACAGTATAACATCCCATTGAGCCATTTCTAGCTGTTGTTTGTTCTGTGTTCTGCCTTCTGCTTTTATACTGACACACAAACGTTTCTTAAAGGTTGAAAAAAATGTCAAGACAGAGATCCGGATCACCTCGTTACAGGTAAACACATTGTCATTATTACAATATTCAGACCTGTGCAATCTAAAACTCTGTGATTAATTGCAGTCAGTGATGTGAGTGCTTATTTATCGACTCATGTATGATATATACAGCTCTGAAAAAAAAAATAAGAGACCACTCCAAATGTTCAGTGTCTCTCGTTTGACTATTTATAGGCATATGTTTGAGTAGAATGAACATTTTGGTTTTATAATATAAACTACTGACAACATTTCTACCAAATCCCAATACTTTTTTTGTCATTAAAGAGCATTTTCAATAAGTTATATAGAGATGAAGATTTTAGAAAAATCCAGACTGGTCTCTTAATTGTTTCCGGAGCTGTATCTATGTAATCCTTTATTTATTTAATCGGTTATTTTAATTGAGATCAAGATCTCTTTTTCAAGACAGACCTGTACAATACAAGATAAAACATAAAATTAAGCCAGGATGGATGCTCAAATATTTAAACATTATATAACAAACTAAGAAAAGCCATAACATGTGACTATAATTACATCAGTGCAACCTTTTAAAATGTGTAACTTCTAACATTGTTGTAGCTCATTCCATTTGAATTCAGAAAAGTATTTATTACAAGTGGTGATGAGTGTTTTCTTTTTTCCTCCAATATTTTACTTTACTTTATTTATTTATTTATTTAGCACACATTAACAATTAATGGTGCAAGGAGGGAACGAAGCCCAATGGGCTTGTACAGAGTTCCACCCCTATCAATAATCACAATGAAATCATATTCAGGCTAACAAATAAACTCTAGAAATTAAGGAGACAAGGTACATAAATACTCAAAATAATAAAAATCAGATGGAAAAAAATGTGATAAATACATGTCAAAGATAGTGAAAAAATGTGAAAAAAAAATAAATAAATGTGAGGCAATGGAGAGTACAGGAGGTGATTAGAAGATTCATAAAAAGATAAGATGTTTTTTAAGCTGCTTTCTAAAGAGTGAGTGGGATGATATGGATCTTATTTTCCTTTCAGAAGTTTCCCGTGGGATGAACCCGGCTTTGACACTCACAAACTTGTAGCAGAACTTGACGGGGATCATCACATGGACCGAAAGCACCGCCCCAGACCAGAACATCCTGAAGGAAGCTGGGACTGTTTCAGGGAAGACTCGTACCCTGAAGGCCCGCAAAGGAGATCCCCCATTTACCAAGATGACCGTCGTTCAAACCACGAGGAATCTTACCACAGGAGGGCTTCACCGATTCAGGATTTGATGGGTTACAATGATGATGACCGCCGCCACCAAAGGCTTTCCCCAGTGTTTGACGGAGCGGGAGATAGTCCTAGGTATAGAGGAGGCTTTAAAGATCATTTTCAGAGTTTTGAATCCCGCGGTAGGTCCCCACACTCCCCTCCAAGGCTCATGAGGGAAAGATTGCCCCAGACCCCGAGACCTGACCCGGATCATCGCATGGGCTGGAAGAGAGACGACCAGGGCAGAGGTCGCGGAAGGTTCAGAGAATTCCAAAGTCCAAACGCGAGATCATCGGAAGAGCAGAGAGTCGGGGCAGGTAGGGAACGTGACCGAAGGACCGCACACAGTCCAAACAGAGACCGACGGAGAGATGATTCACTACAACAGCAGGAGAGGAACCAGCCGCCCTTTAAAAGGCAGAGAAGAGAAATGGATGACGCCGATAACATGGGGTAAATTTAAAGCAAAAATGCGTCACTCAACTCTGTCGCAGGAAAAAAAAAGAAAACGAAAACGAAGAATTCAGAAGATTCTCAACTTCCTTGTATTCCGTTGAGCAAAATTCCCCGATTGTTTTTCGTCATATCCCATTTTACAAAACACAACATACTAGTCTTAAAACTTCTGGCTTTGCAACTTCTTAAATTTCAGCATTTGTTATATCGAACATCCTCAAGTTGTTAACGGTTCAGTTTGTAGAATTTATTGGCAATATTTGGAACAGAGTTGGTAGAACTGTTTTAATTATTGTATAATAACCTAAAATACGTATTATATTACCCATTTAGAATAAGCTTTTTATATCTACACAGGAGAGGGGCGTGCAACCGTGTTGCACCTCCATGTTTCTACAGTGGCACAGAACGGAAAAACTTAATGGCCTGACGCGTTTCTATATATAGTGGGCGTCCTGGGGAAATGCACCTGTTGGAAGACCAAGAAGAAGAAGAAGTACTATAGATTAAATAACTAAATACATCTTCACCTCATCACTTGATATTGTGGAAAGACTTGAGGCAGTGGTGGATGAGGCTATCTTTACTAACTAGCTTCTTATCCTTGAAAGCCACTGTAGCTTCTGTAAATTCTCCCATAGGGAGGGGTTAGCAATGGAGCATCGCTAGATGATGCCACAATCCTCCGGTATTACACACCGCACCTTCTTAATGCGAATGGCAGTTTTAATGACAGAAGTAGTTTTTAAGATTCATGTTACAGCAGTGATAGGGAAATCAGATATTCGATAGACTTTTAGATAAGGTTAAAGTTAATTTCAAGTGCAAATGTAATCCCGAGATGAAGATTGTGATAGTTGCATGAATGATTGTTGAACCATCTCGCCTCCTCTTATGCCGACACAGGTTCAGGAATGAGGATCACTTAAGGGAACAGCGTTACTCAGTGGGCTCACCCAGAGAAGGGTTCGGAGGAGCGGATCGGTGCAGCGTTCCCCGTGGAGACAGTCGCCACCGCATAGGACCCCTAGTAGTGGAACATGACCACGGCAACGCAGGCGAACCAGAGCCGCCACGTTGGGACCAATTTGAGGATCGCGGAGATCTCGATCCCGTGTTTGATCGACAGAGAAGTCCTCGTCCGATGGCATCTTCTTCTTCCCAGGAGCGTTTCAGGGCGCAAGACAACCGGCTGGATGATCGGGAAGATTCAAGAGGCCGCCATTTTCAAGGTGACTGGAAAAAGCCCCACTTGAATGAACCTAGGAGGAGCGCTACCCCTCAGGAAAGACCAAACCCAATGAGATTTGGTAATCGTGGCGATGGCGTCAACCACAGAGGGAGAGGTGGTCCAAACCAGGCAAGAGGACAGGCAAGTCGAGGCCGCGGTGCAAGGAATGAACCTCCTAGAAATCAACCGCGCTTTCAGCACTCCACACAAGTTTACCAAGATCCTCCCCGTGAAGAACCGAGACAAGGCCAAGCGTACAGGCCTTACAGAGAGAACTCGTACGAGGATCCCGTCGAAGCGGAGCCTGATTGGGCAGAAGAAGACGATCGTCAACAGTGGAAACAACAAGACAGGCCTGGAAGTCTGGAGCGACACCTGCCGAGGTTAAACCCGGACCCTAAAATGCCCCGTCAGAGGGAGCGGCAATGGAACGACCTGAAAAGCAATAACAACATGAACAAAATGGAGGAAACGCTAACCATCAAAGTGGACATGAGCCGACCCGCGAACCAAAACAGGTAGAGTATTTTTTACATCAAATTATCAAGGGTGAGAGGGGAAAGTTCACACTTCTCTTTCTAAATTCATGGAAAATCCTCTGCAAGAACAGGAAAGAAAGACCCATGAAAAGACTGACAATCTAAGGATCCAGTGAAAATCTTAATTTAACTGGATTTTGATGCTTTATTCGCCACATCATATTCCCTCGTGTCTACTGGAAACACTGCTGGTACAAGCATCTACCAGAGTATATTTGCTGCATCCTATGTTCAGGATGCTTGCAGGGACGTTTCTCCAAGGCAAACACAGCATCACATTAAAACATGTGGATTGACACCAAGAAGATTCTGCTTTTACTGAACAACTTTTTCTGAGCTCATACCTCCTGAAGAACCAACACCCAAGTTGAAATATGAATTACTGGAGAGCCTTGGGGATGTCTTTTGGTATTGATGACCATGTTACGAAGAAACTGGCATCACTTCCAGGTCATTCCTTTTGAGAACGTGAAATCTTCTATTGAATCTTAATCTACTCAAAGAAGAGGAGACACTTTCAGTACCGGCTGCAAACGTTACTGAAAGGATAACTGGATGTCCTGTTACTGCGTTGAACAACTGTCACATTGGCTTTGTGTTTTATACATGGATTGACGAAATGGAAGGATTTGTTGTTCGGTCCCAAAAGCAAGATACAGGAGTGCCCATTGCCTTCAAATGTAGACGAGACTGACGAGGCAAGAATTTAACTTCGTCCTAACGTCCTCAAGTTTAACTGATGAAATCCTGACAACATAATGATTATCGTGGAACATTTGGACCCTAATTGATGGTTGGAAGAAAAACAGATGGCAAGGAAAACATATGCAAGGAAGTTCTGGCAGGATTCTTCTGTCAAAAGGCCAGCAGGTATATACACCCCAAGGCAGCAGACACAAGCTGACGTTTGCCTCTTACCATTCAAGGTGTTGGTGTTGGAGGATATTTAAAACATGCCTATGAGTGAAGATGGGTGTGCTGCAGTCACTGTGGACCTGTCTAAATCCAGAAGCATCTTGAAGAGCATATTGAAAGGATCCAAACAAGGAAGTGATTCTATGTTACTAGTGTTTACTAGTGTTCTTTCCTAAAACCTACTGTACCCAAAGTACAGTAGGTACCCATCCTGGACACATTATTGTAAGAGAATTAGAAGTTTGATTGGATGTTGTAGTAGGCCTTCCCTCAGTTAAAGCTGGGGTGGAGGATTTGGGGAGAAAATAGCTGTTGGGATAGAGATTCGAATCCAAATACCTCAACCGCTCCACTTGTTCTCTTTGGTCCCTCCCTGACACGCTCTACACCAACAAAGTCATGCCAAACTGAATGGACAGTCCCAACAACCAATAAGAACAGAGAATCGGAGCCTCACTCTGATTGGTAAAAGAATACAGCTCATGTTAACTTTGACCAATCATAAATCACATACCCCAGCTTTAAGTGGTGTCTTGGGATGGTCGGGTGACAAATTAGTGGAAAACCTAAAGAAATCAATCGAAAAGCGAATTAATGTAGGTGCACTGTATGGTGCAATTTATTTCCAATCATGCGCTATGGCATGGATATAACCTTTAACCTGCGTCGAGACATTTCTATCCTGTAAACGCCCAACAATCCGTAAGGCTTGAGGAGTCACGGAATGCTTAAATGAGTATGAAAATGATGTGAATCTTGTTCTATGGCCTTTCGTAGTCGCAATGTGTCTTTAGGGCCGAAGTGTTTGCCAGTGCTCACCAAAACCACCATCAAATGACCAAATGAGGGAGTATCTTTTGGAAGAATGGTTTTAATCCCAAAAGTAGTGGCTAGGAGACCTATGGTGGCCTAACACCTTATCATTTTATATTGGTTTTTCCTCTAATTTGTCACCCATCTGTATGTTGTAGGCCTCCAAGAGAAGCTATTATTATTCAGACCCTTTGACTTTGAATTGCCAACAGAAGGACACCATTCCACAGATCTCCCCATATTATGGACGATTTCAAAAATGCTCGTTCCATGTTAAACCACCTTCTGGATTGATACAGATACAAATTTCACAATTGGCATTTATGATTATCAGACTCACTTGAAGAAACTTCCAGTTACTTTCTGTGATGTTGGATAAGAGAAGATAAACCCCATTGCCCCTCAAATACATTACACTGATGGATGAGATGTCGGTTCACTGTCTGTATCTGTACAGAAGTTGGGCAATGTCTTCGCAGAGACAGACAATTCTCTCTGAAAACAAGGATATGAAAACAAGGCTATGAGAGCGTTTGGCGATTAAGCAACATCACTTACCCACTTAAGCAATATCAAGAACAAGATGGAGGAATAAGAGGAAGGAATGCACAAGCAGAAAATAACAATCTGTGAGAGAGCTCTCTGCAGAGGACGAGAAAGACGTTTGGAATATTTCAACGGCACAAATGGAGTTATTCGACAGGAAGATGGAAGAGTCTGAGCTGGACAGGAGCAGTTTGTCCACTTGCCAAACCAGGTTTTTGGAAATGAAAAGAAAACTGCATTGGTACGTGAGTTGTGTTCCAAGTGGGAAGAAATGGAGACCCAACACCCCAGACCCAAAAAAATATATCTGGATGATTTGGAAAAACAACTTCTGAAACCTTTTTGTGGAATGGTGGTGTTTATTCAACCACACACTCATTTTGGGAAGAAGATTCAAAGCATTTGGAAATGCTGGAACATATCAAATTTCAAGCAAATATGAACTAGGGAGTGTTGTTTTTTTGACAAGCAACCAAGAGAGATTTAACAAATGAAGTGGAATGGCCTACAGATGGTTTTCAGCGAGGGATAGGACCCGGAGTTACTTTGCCTTAAGTAAGTGGTTAAGAAGACAAACTCGACAGCCACAACCAACTCACAACATGAACATAACTTTGTACACTTTGCTTGAGGAGGCATTTCAAGCCATTGACATCGGAAAAGGATGCCCAAGAACAAAGATGAACCAGCGATCATAACATGGAGAATTTGGAGCAACATTGGTGGAGATACAAGAGGTGATCAAAGCCATGAGAATAAACATCAACGCTATTTAAAAACAAGAAACGTATGCCATCAAGAAAATAATTTAAATTGCTGAGAAATTGGCGCAACATATGTCCCTTCCACAAGGAGAATTCCAAGAAAATATTTATCTATACTGTTCAATGGAGAAATTGCAGGATCATCAGTGTTGTGAAACGAAGTATTGAAAGCCAAATGACATGGACATGATGCTGAAACCTGAAGGAAGAGGAAGAATCAGCTAGTTTTGTAAACACAAGAAAAAATAAAGCCATTAACGTGAAGTTGTTTATCTGGAAAAAAAGGACAAATTCAACTATTCGAGCCTTGGAATATGGACATCAGGAAAGATGGATGCTGTCAACACTCACCCAATCAGCCTGAACTTGACCAGTGGAGACATTAAAGTACTATCAGTGCTTTCAAGAAGATACATTGACATTGTGGACAACACTACATCATATTGAGCTCAAAAAGACTCCCAATGGCCACAAAAAATGAATGTGGGTCGGAAAAATCTGAAGAAAATGTGTTTGAACAAAGACCCATCACTTTAGAAGAATCGGACAAAGCATTCTGTGATGATTCCTTGTGCCCCATGGAATATGGGAAGGACTGACAAAGTATATTTTTACCCAAAGATTCGATGAAAAGAAGTGTGAACTTTCACCCAACTTTTAACTCACCCTTCAGTTAGAAAGAGAGAGGGAGTTATCTTCTGTTTCCTCTGGCTTCCAATTCAAGCCTTCTATATTATTTATTTTTTTATGGTTCTGTGCACATTTTTAGTCAACGTATAGATTATATGTATTGTAGACATTGTGGACCTCATGAAAGGTAAGTTTGTTGGGTAAGGTAACAGTCTTTATATCCTTTTTTTACCCTTATGTGAATGATTTTTTATACGAATTAGTATATTTGCTAAATTATATAAAATACATCACATGGAATTAATGCCCTGTTTTTCAGGAACATTATTTAAATAATGTTTAACAACAGTCACAGTAATTTCTGGCTACTAAAACTGAAAGACTTAAGCTTTTAAATAAGTAAATCAGTCATTGTCAGACTGCTAGGATTTTCATTTTGTACGCAACACATGTATAAACTTTATTAAATTAAATTTGTAAAAGTTTTAGTCAAATCTGCTTGGATAAAACATTCTCATATAGAGAGGAAGACCAAAGAGAAGAGATGGGTCTTTTTATATAATGATTTGAACTATTCAAGAGTGAAGGCAGACCTTATTCTAAGTGGCAATGTAGGCTAACTTCTTGTCTACAAACATTGGAACAAATTTCCTCTTATATTTATTTTTTGT
This sequence comes from Hyperoplus lanceolatus, assembly GCA_026929865.2. NCBI lineage: Eukaryota > Metazoa > Chordata > Actinopteri > Uranoscopiformes > Ammodytidae > Hyperoplus > Hyperoplus lanceolatus. The sequence continues at coordinate 2,626,072 of CM049415.1, read as the reverse complement.
GTAGTTAATTCATAGTAGCCATTTTTACCAATTTCTGTCGAGACCTCTGCTAACTATCTTGTGTGTGTACTACATTTTAAGCCAGTTTTCACATGTTGGGCTGGTTTCATTGATAACTCTTTCTCCTGTGTAGTTCGCTGGCTTACTCCTCAGACCGACAGCTTTCTCTGGACCTGGTGAATGTTGGTCGGCAGCGTCTCGACTTCCTGCCGATGCTAGAACACTCCGGAACGTACCGGGAGTCCGCTACGCACACGGGGACCTTCGCCCAGGAAATAATCACACTGGTGCACTTTGTCAAAGGTACAGCACAGCATATTGACAAAGGCGTTTTCTTAGCTTATTCGTACAGAGTTTACAAAACAAAAAATACAAGAGGAAATAGACAGTTGTGATTTTAAAGGTGGATGTAATGGTGTTGAAATGTAGGTGTAACTAGTGCAGTGCTCATGCCACACTAAATAGTGATCTTGCAAGTTTCACTACAACAAACTGGTACAAACCACTACTTGATCGCTATTTGGATTCAATACCTCACAGAAATGTTATCATTTATAGTTTATTCTGGGGCAACCGTGGCTCAGGTGGTTAAGCGGGTTGGCCAATGATCCAAGGGTTGGCGGTTCGAACCCCACTCTGCCACCAGTGTCATGGTTGTTGAGTCCTTGGGCAAGACACTTCACCCACCTTGCCTCGTGCAAATGTGAATGACTGCTGTATGTTTGAGGTGGTGGACGGAGGGGCTGTAGGCGCTGGGGCAGACTGACGGATGTATGGTAGTATGGTAGTTTACCACCACCAGTATGACTGTGTGAATGAATGGAACCTGGAACCCTGTAAAGTGTCTTTGAGTGCCTTGAAAAGTGCTATATAAATCCAATCCATTAAATGTAACACTGTATTTAAGTTGTGTATGGAGATGCAAATTATTTTAGTAGTTGTTTTATGAGACAGTTTTGGAAATTGGGGCAGAGGGAGGAATGACATGCCTTTTAGTTATTGTAGACATTTGTTATAAAAATCTGAGAAGATATGTGAGATTTTTTATTCTGTCGACCACAAATTCTTGTTGTTTCTGCGTTCCCAGATCAGTATTTCAGAGATGGCGGCGTCTCCCTGAACGAGCGATTCTCGGCTCCACAGAAAAGCGGCTTCGCTGAAGACGAGACAGAGGAGCTGACGCTGGACGAACGCTTCACTTCAAACCGGTACGTCAAGGGTTGATAGACAGATTTTTTTTTTTAATTAAAGCTGCAGTGTGTAGAATTGTGGGTTTTATTTCCTAGCAGATTTTGTAGAAAGTAATTATAATATCCATAAGTACATTTAATTTAGTGCATAATAGCTTAAAAAAAAGTTTAGAATTATTATTTTTTCCCTTAGAAAGGGTCTCATATATGTCCATATTTCGGCATATTTTGGACCAAGGCCTAGTGCCGCCATCTTGAAAGAGTCATAGTTGGAATGTCATCAGGTGCATTGTTTAAAATTCAGAATTGTTCTTGTCCTTGAAGGCCACTGTAGCTTCTGTTATTATTCAAAAGGGGTGGGGTTACCCAGGGAGCGTTGCAATCTAGAACTTTGTAGAACTTTCTTGATGATGTCATATTACACACTGCACCTTTAAAGATTATTTTTTGGGATTTTCAAGCTTTTTTAGATAGTACAGAGTTGAAATGGATTGAAATGAAATCTGAATTGTGCTTTATAGATAAACTTGCCTTGCCTAAAGTTGTGAAAATAAAACGTTTTGTCTTCCTACAGAGGCTTCAGCTTAGAAATGGACTCGCTGTTTGACGACGACGAGCCGCTGTTCTCCGGCATGGAACCAATGCAGGTAAATTAACAAATCTCTTTTAAAGATGTTTTTTGTCATTTTCAAGCTTTATTTTATTTTATTTTATTTTTATTTTATTTTTTTTATTTTATATTTTTTATTTTATTTTTTTTTTAATTTATTTTATTTCAGACATATCAAAAACAATACAAAACAAAACGAAAAGCATAAAAATACAATAAACAAAATGTTTAAATGACTTCACAAAAATACAAAAAATTAAACAAATGATCTGTATTGATGTGATATGCCTGAAAAGGAGCAGGAAGAAGTATACACTTATTTAATCCTACCCCTTTTCCATAGTGAAAAAAATAAAAATATTTATTATATTCGCTTCTTGTATTCCATATAATCTCTATACAATCTATCTATACTATTGGCGATACTATGTTTGACATTTACGATCTATACACACATACAACTTAATATGTATATATAGATCGTTGTATGTATATTTGATAGTACAGAGTTGTTAACATTTCTTTATTGATTGTGATTGAAGCCGGTTCGAGGGCCAGGCGACCTGAGGCACGACCTTGAGCGGAGGAAACAGGAAAGACTGGAGGGAGTCCGAGTCACTATATCAGGGAACTCCTCGTCACAGCGCCCCCTAGCTCCACTCAGGTGAACTACACCAAACATTTTTATGCCTCATTTTCTTCTATCCTAATGTCATCCTTATGCCTTATGAAAAAAAATATTTAAAAATAGAATTCTTTGCACTGATGGTCTCGTTTGCTGTTACATGTAATTTATGATCATCAGAGGAACAATGAGACTGTTTCAGAAATATTTAAAAGTTCCTCCTAGCTACTTCAAATAGAGGTGATCCGAACAATTCTGCTGATGGTATTTTGTCCAGAAAAGTAAAAAATTAATTTATCTGATTGAACATAAGTAGGGTTAAAGTTGATTTAAGAGGTTATTTTCACAGCATTTCTTAACTCAAAGTCATTGTGTTTGTGTGTGTTTCAGTCCGGCGGGTCTGGATTATGACGACAACAATGAAATGTCTCAAATGGAAGATGAAGAGTTCTCCAACTGGCCCGAGGAGCAAAGCAGCAGGAGGAGGAGAGAAGGAAACATGGTGAGAGTTTAAAATAGATGTAGAATTTGACTTTGACTTTTGACCTATCTGTCCTGTGAACCTTTTGAAAGACCAAATACATGTATTTCAGACATATCAAAATAATACGAAATAAAAAAACAAACAAAAAAAGCCCCCCAAAAAATATTCATATTAGTTCACAAATAAGAAAAATAAAAAGCATGTTACAACATATATTCCATTAACCAGCATTGACATGCCTGAAAAGGAGTGGGAGGAATAAGTATAAACTTGTTTAATTTTAAATCAATTAATAATCAATAATTAATTCATATTAATTCACTTGCCTATTTAACCATTATTTTCTCCTCCTCCTTTAGGGGCAGAGGAGAGGAGGGGCTCCCTACAGCACCGGCCCCCAGGGCAGGAACAATCGCTTTGGCAACCGGCTCGGACCAGTGAGGCGACAGAACAACCGCGGCAACCCACAAGGTAACTTAGCAACACTACAAACTATGGATGAGCCATTTGGGAAAATATATAATTGAGTTTTTTTTTTTTTTTTTACACATAATAATTATTTTATATTTATTGCACTTTTCGAGCATGCGAATTAAGGGCCCACGTTTGGACTTGACTATGTGACTTGTCACCCTGCTTTACATGATACAAGATATGGTGTATTACATGTTGTTTAATAAAAGTTTCTTTTTGAGAAATCTGGCAATAATTCAATGTCCACTAAACTTTTGACCAAGTAGCTGCTCCGTTCCTCCCACATTTTAAATGAACCCTAAACCTTAAAACATTCAAATTAAGAAAAATAGTTTAGCCGCTCATTCTTACACACAGCTGTTATATCTGACTGTGTGTGTGTGTGTGTGTGTGTGTGTGTGTGTGTGTGTGTGTGTGTGTGTGTGTGTGTGTGTGTGTGTGTGTGTGTGCGCCTCTTTGAGGTTGTTGTGAGCGGAATATATTCTCCTGATTTGACTTTTGACCCGGTGACAAGTTACCGTTTGGAGGATTCCCCGGCCCGCCTACGCTCTGATCTAATCATACCTGAGTTGGTGTAATCCCATCCCAATCCCATCTCGTTAAATCTAGCACTTTAAACAGTCTTAAAAGGCTTTGAATACATTAATCTAAAAATAGCAAGGCCTTGGCAATTTTAATTGCTATATAAATGCTACGCTTGATGTGGAGTAGGATTTTATCAATATTTTTTTTCTGATTAGACAAACAATTAAGACATGTTTTGTCATGATGACTCATGGCCATCGACCTACAAAGAAAAGGACACCGTATTAAAACATGGCGCCCATTAATTCCTAAGAAAGCTGCTCAGTGGCGCAGAGAGACATAAAGGATAGATATCCTCATCATGGTAGCCTAGCCCCGCCTAGCCCTCATGATGTTTCGAATGTCGAAATATTCTCGTTCTCTAGCATTTTAAGCGAGAGAGGTCTGGGCGAGCATAGTCGCATTGTTTACCGACCATGGAAGTATTAGCTACTAAACCCCCGATGATTCTCTATATCCATCCATCTTCAACCGCTTATCCGGAGTTGAGTCGTGGGGGCAGCAGCTCGAGCAAACTTCTCTTTCCCTGGCCACATTGACCAGTTCTGACTGGGGGATCCCGAGGCATTCCCAGTGTGAAGATAGCTTCTCTCCACCTAGTCCTGGGTCTTCCCCAAGGCCTCCTTCCAGCTGGACGCCCTGTTACACTTCCCTAGAGAGGCAAATGGACAAAAGGAGTAGTCCTCCAAGCTTCTCACCCTATCTCTAAGGGAGACGCCAGCTACCCTCCTGAGAAAACCCATTTCGCTTGTACCCGCGATCTTGTTCTTTCGGTCATTACCCAGCCTTCATGACCATAGGTTAGGTTAGGAACAAAGATCGAAAGCTTTGCCTTCCGACTCAGCATTCTTTTCTAAAGCGAATGCAAAACAGCCCCTGCTGCTCAGATTCTCCGGCCAATCTCAAGCTCCATCGTTCCCTCACTCGCAAACAAGACCGCAAGGTACTTGAACTCCTTCACTTGGGGTAAAGATTAATTCCCTACTTGGAGTAGACAATCCATCGGTTTCCTGCAGAGCACCATGGCCTCAGATTTAGAGGTGCTGATCCTCATCCCAACCGCTTCACACTCGGCTGCAAACCGATCCAGTGAGAGCTGAAGGTCACAGGCCGATGATGCCATCAGAACCACATCATCCGCAAACAGCAGAGATGAGATCCTCAGCCCACCAAACTGCAACCCCTCCCCACCACGACTACGCCTTGATATCCTGTCCATGAATATCACAAACGGGATTGGTGATAAAGCGCAGCCCTAGCGGAGGCCAACCCCCACCGGAAACGAGTCTGACTTACTACAGAGAACCCGGACACAGCTCCCGCTTTGAGCCTACAGAGATTGGATGGCCCTGAGAAGAGACTCCCTCACCCCATACTCCCGCAGCACCCCCCACAGTATCTCCCGGGGGAACCCGGTCATAAGCCTTCTCCAGATCCATAAAACACATGTGGACCGGTTGAGCAAACTCTGAAGCTCCCTCTAGGATCCTTGCGAGAGTGAAGAGCTGGTCAGTTGTTCCACGGCCAGGACAGAATCCGCATTGTTCCTCTTCAATCCGAGGTTTGACTATCGGCCGAAGCCTCCTTTCCAGCACCTTGGAGTAGACTTTGCCAGGGAGGCTGAGAAGTGTGATACCCCACCCCAGTGTGCCACTCCTTCGGCACTGTACCCAACTTCCACGCAATGTTTAAGAGATGTGTCATGCAAGACAGCCCCTCCACACCCAGAGCTTCCAGCATTTCTGGACGGATCTCATCAACCCCCAGGGCTTTGCCACTGTGGAGTTGTTTGACTACCTCAGTGATTCAACCAGGGAAATTGACGATGATCCCCCATCAGCCTCCAGCTCTGCCTCCAACATAGAGGGCGTGTTAGTCGGATTCAGGGGTTCCTCAAAGTGCTCCTTCCACCGTCCGATTTCCTCCTCAGTTGTGGTCAACAGCGTCCCTTCCTTACTGTACACAGCTTGGATGGTTCCCCGTTTTCCCCTCCTGAGGTGCTGTATGGTCTTCCAGAAACACAACAGATCTTTAATTTACACTCAGTTATTGTAAAGTAATCAAGTTCAAATCGAAGATTCCTCCTGCCATCTGGGCAACAATTATTAGCTAATGTAAGCTAAACCAACTAGTGGGCAAGTGCTGTTTGATAGCGTGTGCTGCTAGGTAGTGAGCAAAGTTCTTAAATCAAGCAAACAAACGTTCAGATGCTTAAGTGAGCTTTTTTAAAGTTTTATTCCTGTCTATTTAATTCCTGTTTATCTAATGGAACCTGCCCTAAAATCTGGAAAGAAGGAAAAATTATTCCCATACCAAAAGATACCAAGTCTACATTCAGCGCTCTGAGGCGCCCAGATGCCCATTTTATTTGTTTGTTTGCAACTGTTGTTATGTATTTGAGTGAATGTGATGACCTGTCCACAGCCCGCCAAAACAACCTGTCTACAGCCCGCCAAAACAACCTGTCTACAGCCCGCCAAAACAACTGCAATACCAGGCTTGGCCACTGTGCACTGCTGGACTGAATCAGAAACACTCCATAAAGTTTTGGGATTTTTTTTCGGCGCCTGATAATACTTCCAGCTATTTAGTATTTAGTTGTTCTAATCCTGGTTCCCTGGTTGTCATGTCTCTTCCTCCCCAGAGCCTGCTAGATATGCCCCATGCCATCTCCCCAGTGAGCCTGCTCAATACCCTATCCTGCCCTCCTCGTCAGCAAAGGGGCTTTTGCAGGGGGTCCAGAATCTACTCACCCCCGATGAGCGGAAGAGAAGATTGACAGAAGGTCTGTGTATGTATTGTGGGGAACCTGGACATCACATGGCTAAATGTCCTCTTCGGCCGGGGGGCCGGAAACAACTCGCCCCCGATGAGCGGAAGAGAAGATTGACAGAAGGCCTGTGTATCTATTGTGGGGAACCTGGACATCACATGGCTAAATGTCCTCTTCGGCCTAACAAGTAGCAGCCGGGGTTCTGGTGAGTAGCATAGTTCTACCCTGTTCGCCCCGAAAACGCAGATACATTTATGCTAGTATCTTCCGTAAGGCGAAGACACACCAAGCCGACTACCAATCATCGCCAGAAAATGTAGTTGGACAATTCGGTCTGCTCCAGTCTCCCTGACACGGTCCAAAAAGTGCTAAGAACACACAGAGCCGACTACCGTCTTGCAGCACGTTCTGCGCTTGCGCGGGATGACATTAGTAGGCTGTTACCATAACGTAGGGTGTCATTATAACGGAGAGAGTGGATGCTGCAGACACACATACGCCTGTAGCCCCTCCTCGCCCAAACTACCTCGACTAGGCTGTTTATGAAAACGCCGTGCACGGACAATCTAATGCTGTGCTGATTGTGTTTAGCCTACATGAACAGCCGAACATTCTCCGAATATATCGATAGCTTCCTAAATCATGGTTGACAAAAATTAAACTATCATCTTCTCCGCTGCGGTGGCAGAGACGGGCTAGCTCTCCACCAATCAGAATGCTCCGGCTGAAAGACTGGCTGAATCCGATTGAACATGTTAGCTGGATCTCAATCCAGAGACCGGGTCTATGAAGGCTATAGCCTATGAAGGCCGATTCGAAGGCCGAACCAGGGCCGAACGAGCGCTGTTAAACGAGACGGTCTCCGCAGGTCTCCGTTTACGAGCATTTCCGGTTTGCGTAACAAGCCGTTACCTTGCATGACGACTCGCCGCTCCTGTGCTGCCTAGCAACCCTGATTGCTGCCAATGGAGACAGCCTTGTCAACGGAGGAAAAAAGAAAAAGAAGTTGTCTACCAAACGAAAAGAACAAAAAGTACAAGAAAAAAAGAAAGGAAGATAAAAGTTAAGAAGATGGAGCAACACGTTGCTGTTTTGTTATTTTTTATTTTATGCCATCTCTGAAAAAACGCAATGAATCTTGGGATATGTTGGGCCGCGAAAGATTCATCTGTTGCAGCCTTCAAAACCGTGAAACGAAGGCTGCATTTCTCGGCCGCATATGAAAGAGCCTTGCAAATCGTTGCAAATGGAACAAGCCTTTGCGCGCCGCTATGACGCAATCGGTCTTCAAGGCTACGTAGGCTGCAACCCCTGAATCGAGATCCAGCTGTTGAATCGGCTGAAAAGAAGGCCGACGACATCTACGGCGGCCGACGTCACCAAACACACCAAACACACTTATGTCCCCGCCCCCTCCAGACTCTCCGACGATGTCTGACGCCCGATTTTCGGCCCTGTGTGTCTTCGCCTTTAATGGGAATACCTCTAGACTTGAGGCTCTGGTTTGTTCTGGTTCTGACTCCAACTTACTTGACTCTAATTTTGTTAAACACGGTCAGATTGCCACTGAACTCATTGTACTTTGTAGTCAACGCCCTCAATGGAGATGTATTAGCTCTCATTTCTGAGCAAACCCAGCAGTTAACTCTCTTGTTGGCTGGCAACCACAGAAAAAAAGATAACATTCCACGCAATGCCTTCCTCTCATGCTCCCTTAGTGCTCGGCCTTCACTGGCTGCAGATTCATAACCCAGGTGATCGACTGGGCCGCTGGTAAGATCGTTAGTTGTAGCTGCTCACCCTTCATGTTCCTCTTATATCAGTTATAAGACACCAGAGCCTCCTGACGTTTCCTCTGTGCCTCATGTTTATCACAACCTAGCAGAGGTCTTCACAGGGCAAGCACAGGGCCCAGACCATACGACTGCACCATCAAACTGCCTGGAGCCTCCTTTCCTATTAGCAGGCTCTACAACCTCTCAGCCCCGGAATGCCACACTATGGAGAATAGGGCTGTGTCAAAAAATCGAAATATCGATATATCGCGATACTTAGTTTCCCGATATCAGTATCGATTTTTATATCAAAATATCGATTTTTTTTTAATTAATTTTTTTTATGATTTTTTTTTTTTTTTTTGCTTTTCAAGGCTTTATTGACAGTGCAGAGATACAGATATGAAGTGGGGCAGAGAGGAAATGAAACAACCACGGGTCAGATTCAAACCCATGTCTGCTGTCAGGCCTGAGCCTCTAGGATACTGACTATTGAAGTTAGATCAGTTTTGTTTATAAAAATACTTAAGATTCACTGTGTCACAAAAGCACACTGATGTGTTTTCATTTTCATTGTGTCCTGTACAGTTAGTACAAGAGTGAATTGGATTTGTTATTTTGATGTTAAGCAGCTGCAGCAGTGTTTGATCATTTGCCAAAACCAAAAAAAGGAAGAAAAATAGTAAAGGAATTTGTGAATTAAATAGTTTTGACTTCATTTGTCTGTACAATTATCAATATATTGTGCTGTTATGTTTGACAAGGCAACTTGTTTATGGAATATCGCAATATATCGTGATATATCAAGATACGCAATATATCGTGATATATCGTATCGTGACCAGTGTATCGTGATACGTATCGTATCGCGAAGTCCTTGACGATACCCAGGCCTAATGGAGAACTACTTCACGGAATCAGTGGGCTCGGTTATCATCCAACCCTCCTCGGTTATCATCCGACCTTTTATTGACTTTCGTGGCTTGAACAATATTACAGTTAAAAACAAGTATCCTCTGCCTCTTATTAACTCTGCCTTTGAGCCTCTCCATGGTGCCACTATCTTCACTTAGCTGGACGTACGTAACAGAGAGGGGGACGAGACTGCTCGTAACACCCCGTTAGGTCACTAAGAGTACCTTGCTATGCCACCTAACTTATGCCCAAGCAGTTTTTCAAGCTCTTCTTAATGATGTGCTGAGTGATATTTTGAACCACTCTGTATTTGTCTACCTCGATGATGTCTTGACAGATGGTTGTGGGCTAAAAAACTGTTTGTCAAGCAAGAAAAGTGCGAGTTTCATGCTTCCTCAGTGACCTTCCTAGTTACATTCTAGAGTGTGGACAAGTGCGTACCGACACTGCCAAGATCCAGGCAGGCACGGAGTAATCCTGCCAGCTCAACTCACGGAAGCAGCTCCACAGATTCTTGGGCTTGGCTAACTTCTACAGATGGTTTGTGAGGAACTACAGCCAGGTAGTAGCCCCCGATCATAAAAGCAACCTCTCTGTCTGTCCCATGTGTTTGGTCTCCTGCAGGCTGAGGAAGCATTCTGTGAGTTGAAGAGATGTTTTTCCTCTGCTCTCATACTGGTGCAGCCCGATCCATTTCCCCAGTTCATCGTTGAACTTCACGCCTCGGATCTTTGGTGTGGGAGCTGCGTTTAGTGTTGATCAGGTGAACTTTGGACACTCAAGACTAGAGACTTTTACATTATGAATACCAACCAAGCCATCACGTTTGGGCGTGAAAGAAAGGACTTGAAGCTGAACTGATGGAAAAAAAAGTTGTTTTTCACCCTTTTTTAGTCGCTTTAACTTCAACCTCACCTTTAGACCCGGTTCTAGAAACATTAAACCCTGACGCTCTCTCCAGACAGTTTAATCCAGAGACCGACAGGCCCTCAGCTCCTGATATCATCCTCCCCTTGTCCTGCCTGGTGGGCTCTCTGACATGGGAGGTTGAGTCCTTGGTTAGGACGGCTCTTCAAAGTAACCCAGATCCTGGTGGTGGTCCCCAGGGTCATCTGTTTGTGCCTGTTCTTGTCCGTCCGCAGGTTATGAATTGGGGAAAGGAACTGGATGTGGCTCTATAACCACTTGTTGAAAGGGCTACAGCGCCACCTAGCGTGGCGGAGTCAGCCATGCTCTGGCCATTATTGAGTTTCTTGACACTCCTAGGTTTTTTTTATTTTTATTTATTTTTTCATGCATCTTATATGCTGTTTTGTATTTTATTTTGTACTGCAAAAACCAGCCCCCCCCCGCCCACCCTTGCACATTGACTCCCCGTGGACTTAAATTGCTGTTCTGCGTCTTGCATTTGGGTCCGGCCCCTGTTGTAACCATAACATGTTTTCTGGTAACTTCATTTGTCCCCAACCTTTTCCCTATAGTTTATGAAATGGTGGTATTCAAATGTAAATCATCGTGGCTTTATAAAAGTCTTAGGAGTCTTAAATCTAACTTCTGTTAAGCTGTTGTGACCTGTGTTAACCTGCTTTTAATCATTGACCTTAATTTCTCTCCCTCTCTCTCTCTCCTCCCTCCCTCTTTCTCTCTACTGTTCTCTACCTCTCTCTTTCTCCCTCCCTCTCTCTCTCTCTCTCTACCCCTCCCTCTCTCTCCCTCTCTCCCTACCTCTCCATACCTCCCAAACTCTCTCTCTCTCCCTCCCTCCCTCCCTCTCTCTCTCTCTCCTCCCTCCCTCTCTCTCTCTACCCCTCCCTCTCTCTCCCTACCTCCCAAACTCTCTCTCTCCTCCCTCCCTCCCTCTCTCTCCCTACCTCCCAAACTCTCTCTCTCCCTCCCTCTCTCTCTCTCTCTCTCTCTCTCTCTCTCTCTCTCTCTCCCTCTCCCTCTCCCTCCCTGCCTCTCTCTCCCTCTAGGCCATCACTGGTGAGCGGACACTGGGATGTATTTTTAACAGTTAAGTTGTTAAAACCAGCCAATATAAAAGTAAATAATTTCTCGTGTATATTTCAAATAAAGGCACAATATCATCATCGTATCAAAACTGTGAAAAAGCTTCTGCTGTGCTCGTGTTGTCCAGGAGATGGCGCCAGACTGATTTTGATTTGGATTCAAACTGTAAATTTGCCTTCACACCTGCCCTTTCTAAATCGTATATATTTTGTCCTTTTTCTGTAATTAATGTCTATATTTACACATTTCACACTCTCTGTTGTTTAAAGGTGCTACGAGGAACTTTTGAATATTTCTGAAACAGTCTCATTTTTCCTCTGATGATCATAAATGACATGTAGCAGCAAACAAGACCATCAGAGCAAAGAATGCTATTTTTATATAGTTTTTCTTAATGCCTTTGTCATGGGGTATACGCTCACCCAGGAACAACAGCTGGCGTAGTAAAAACACTACCACTTTTGTCCAAAGGGGGGCGCTAGAATGAACACAACCTGAAAGTTCCTCGGAGCACCTTTTCTTAAATCAAAATGTTCGATTTCAACTTCAAATAGCAGCTAAATCGTAACACAAACCGAGAAAAAATTCACTTTGCTAATGTGAATGTAATGGACTGTAAAACGATTGTAAAACACATTCTCCTGCCGTTTAAAACATATAAATTCTATGTTGTCTTGAATCCTGCTTATTTTTCTGTTGCGTTTGATAAATTCTGCGTTGGATTAAACATTCGTCTTTTCTGATTTTGTGTGTGTGTGTGTGTGTGTGTGTGTGTGTGTGTGTGTGTGTGTGTGTGTGTGTGTGTGTGTGTGTGTGTGTGTGTGTGTGTGTGTGTGTGTGTGTGTGTGTGTGTGTGTGTGTGTGTGTGTGTGTGTGTGTGTGTGTGTGTGTGTGTGTGTGTGTTGTTGAAACGGCTTTCTGAACCATTGAATATATGGTTAGCTAACCTCCTTACAGCAAGACCCGGGTTAGAATCCAGCCTGGGTCGTTCTCTGCATGTCATTACCCTCTCTACCCCATTTCATCTCTCTCAATAATGTCGAGTTAGCCTGCTGCTATCGGTGTATGAATGTGTGTGTGAATGGTAACGTGGGAAAGGAAAACAGGTCTCCCTTGCAAAAGAGTCTTCGGTCTCAATGGGATTTACCTGTATAAATAAAGGTTAAAAAAAATAAAAATAAAGCATGGTAGATGTCAAAAATAATTGTGAACATTTTGAAATTCATGTTTTATTTCAAACCATGTGTGAAAATACGTAATACAAAAGACAACAGTGGAGGTTTTCAACACTGAAAACCTCAGGGGAAATCCTAGTAATCGGTTGCTCAGTAACGTCATCGTGATGCATTCACTGACACTCAAATTCCTCAAACTTCCCAAACTATAAAATCTTTTTAAGCTAGCTTTTTGTTTTCGCTATAAAACTGTCAATTTACACTTTTAACACAATAAAACAATACAATGTTAGAGACCACAGCTTATGTCTGGTTGTGTTTGCAGCTCTCAGCCCGTATTCTTTATTTTAAAATGTATTTTTAAAATTATTTGAACCAAACAAAGAGCTGCTGTTTTAAAGGCACATTAAGGGGGGAAAAAGCTGAATTTTTAATATTTTTAAAAATGTCAATCATGGGACCTTAGTTTAATATATTGCACATTGTATACATTTATACAATAGTGGTGCTAGACCCAGTTTTCCGCTAGCCTGGCTCCGCCCGCCCGCCTACTTCCGGCCAAATTTTATTTTCCCTTCAGTAGTCAGTCTGGGTGTACAGCCCATTTCCCAGTTTTGCCGTAGATTCGACAACCGGTCCAATCAGCGAACAGAGCGAGTGGCTGAGAACGATGACGTCGAAGTCGCGCTCCAGTTTCAGTTGCCAGAAGCCGGCTCATGACACACGTGACGACCAAACGTTATGCGATTGGTTGGCTAATCCAGAGTGGCACTGGGCAGATCCAATAGTTTTAAACTTTAACAGACACCCGCCTCCATGAGTGAACGTTTGCCAATTACAGCACTGCCAGACCTTCTGTACAAATGAAATGAAGTACGATGGTCTGGTAGCACCAGGCTAGTTTTCCGCTAAGTTAAGAATTAATTTTAATTAATAGGCAATATATATAATATTATTTTTTCCAATTTAAAGTGATGTAGGGGGAGATTCTCAATGTTATAAGGCGAGACACTGCTGGAAGAAACATTGTGGGCTGCAGTGTGGAGCCCCTGGAGAGTCCTGGGAAACCCTGTAGCACCCAAATGTCTGTCTGAGTGTACATTTAAAGTGTGTGTGTGCGTGAGAGAGTGAGTGAGTTGCTGTGTGTGTGTGGGAGAGAGAGAGTGAGTGAGTGAGTTGCTCTGTGTGTGTGTGTGTGTGGGAGAGTCAGTTACTGTCCGTGTGAGTGGGAGAGTCAGTTACTGTCTGTGTGTGTGAGTGGGAGAGTCAGTTACTGTCTGTGTGTGTGTGTCTGTGTGTGAGTGGGAGAGTCAGTTACTGTCTGTGTGTGTGTGTGTGAGTGGGAGAGTCAGTTACTGTTTGTGTGTGTGTGTGTGAGTGGGAGAGTCAGTTACTGTCTGTGTGTGTGTGTGTGTGAGTGGGAGAGTCAGTTACTGTCTGTGTGTGTGTGTGTGTGTGTGTGTGTGTGTGGTGGGAGAGTCAGTTACTGTTTGTGTGTGTGTGTGTGAGTGGGAGAGTCAGTTACTGTCTGTGTGTGTGTGTGTGTGAGTGGGAGAGTCAGTTACTGTCCGTGTGAGTGGGAGAGTCAGTTACTGTCTGTGTGTGTGAGTGGGAGAGTCAGTTACTGTCTGTGTGTGTGTGTCTGTGTGTGAGTGGGAGAGTCAGTTACTGTCTGTGTGTGTGTGTGTGTGTGTGTGTGTGTGTGAGTGGGAGAGTCAGTTACTGTTTGTGTGTGTGTGTGTGAGTGGGAGAGTCAGTTACTGTCTGTGTGTGTGTGTGTGTGAGTGGGAGAGTCAGTTACTGTCTGTGTGTGTGTGTGTGAGTGGGAGAGTCAGTTACTGTCTGTGTGTGTGTGTGTGTGTGTGTGTGAGTGGGAGAGTCAGTTACTGTTTGTGTGTGTGTGTGTGAGTGGGAGAGTCAGTTACTGTCTGTGTGTGTGTGTGTGTGAGTGGGAGAGTCAGTTACTGTCTGTGTGTGTGTGTGTGAGTGGGAGAGTCAGTTACTGTCCGTGTGAGTGGGAGAGTCAGTTACTGTCCGTGTGAGTGGGAGAGTCAGTTACTGTCTGTGTGTGTGAGTGGGAGAGTCAGTTACTGTCTGTGTGTGTGTGTCTGTGTGTGAGTGGGAGAGTCAGTTACTGTCTGTGTGTGTGTGTGTGAGTGGGAGAGTCAGTTACTGTTTGTGTGTGTGTGTGTGTGAGTGGGAGAGTCAGTTACTGTCTGTGTGTGTGTGTCTGTGTGTGAGTGGGAGAGTCAGTTACTGTCTGTGTGTGTGTGTGAGTGGGAGAGTCAGTTACTGTCTGTGTGTGTGTGTGTGAGTGGGAGAGTCAGTTACTGTCTGTGTGTGTGTGTGTGAGTGGGAGAGTCAGTTACTGTCTGTGTGTTTGTGTGTGTGTGTGTGTGTGTTCAGAGGCGAGAGTCGCAGGGTAAAGGTCTAAATGCCACATCTATGTTCTCTTCCATGATGATGTCGAATCGGCACATTAACGGCCTGAAGGAGAGAGACAGAACACAATCACTCTACTGTTCAATCAGTTGACTATTGAATAGAGTTTTATGGTAAAACTTTATAATAACTATCCGTTGTAACTCGTTAATAGATCATTAGTAAACTCTTAATTAATGATTATTAATGATTTGTTAAGTGTTTGTTAGCAGTTTGTTAAGGATTTATAACAATGGTAGATAGTTAATAGCGTAATAATTGAATCAGTTCATCTGGGAGGTAATCCGACATTAACTGATCACGTCACGTTCAAGTCCATGGCATGCACAGTGTGTATTGAGTTTATTTAAACATATTTGAAAATGGGGCTGCCCTCAGTTGCCCATGCACTGTGTATAGTCTATAGCCTATTTCAGCCTCGTCGGTATTTCGGATTACCTCCCAGATGAACTGATTCAATTATTAAGCTATTAACTATCTACCATTGTTATAAATCCTTAACAAACTGCTAACAAACACTTAACAAATCACTTATAATCATTAATTAAGAGTTTACTAATGATTTATTAACGAGTTACAACGGATAGTTATTATAAAGTGTTACCAATTTTATTATTGATCGCCATTAGTGTTTACGATAGCAACACATATTTTTCCTACACAATCATATACTGTACAGTTTAAGATAATTTAATTTGATTTAAGACTGATCTACCCTGCTGCGTTCCAAATCACATACTTCTTCTTTTTACTACACTACATACTAAAATACAGAAGAGTTTTAGTCTTTTTACTACACTACATACTAAAGTACAGAAGAGTTTTAGTCTTTTTACTACACTACATACTAAAGTACAGAAGAGTTTTAGTCTTTTTACTACACTACATACTAAAGTACAGAAGAGTTTTAGTCTTTTTACTACACTACATACTAAAGTACAGAAGAGTTTCAGGACCACAGACAGGAGAGAGAAAAAGAAATCATATAAGGAAGATCTTTTTTTTCGATTATGTCAAGAATTAAGATGAATACTCAAAAATGCTATTGGAGTTAGTGGGGGCATTTATGTATTTTCAGCATACTACAATTGACATGCATGTATTTGGGACATCTTAAATCTTTTTCTGGCATACTAAATAGTAGGAGAAGTATGGGTATTGGAACGCAGGGGCTAGAGTTTAGGAGATGGAACATAATTATCAGTCCCATACTCACCTCTCCGGGTGCTCCAGCGGCGTGAAGCGTATCCTCAGCAGTCTGATTTTGTAGCGCGGTCCGATCACGTTTCCCGTGCTGATGCGAAGAGAGATTTTATGAACCTGAGAAATGTCTTCGTCAAACTGAGCCAGTAGCCGAGTGGACGTGTACTGCTCGAAACGCAGCAACTTACTGACAAGACAAGGGGGAAAGGGGTCAAGGTTAAGGCTGAAAACTGTGTGTGTGTTACTGTGTGTTAGTGTGTGTGTGTGTTAGTGTGTGAGTATGTTTGTTAGTGTGTGTGTGTGTGTGTGTGTGTATACTGCTCGAACTGCAGCATTTTATTGACAAGACAGGAATACAAGAGTTGAAGTGAGAGAGAGATAAAGAGAGAGTGAGTGAGTGAGCGACTGTGTGTGTGTGTGAGAGAGAGAGATAAAGAGAGAGAGAGTGAGTGAGCGACTGTTTGTGTGTGTGTGTGAGAGAGAGAGAGATAAAGAGAGAGAGTGAGTGAGCGACTGTGTGTGTGTGTGTGTTTGAGAGAGAGAGATAAAGAGAGAGAGAGTGAGTGAGCGACTGTGTGTGTGTGAGAGAAAGAGATAAAGAGAGAGAGAGTGAGTGAGCGACTGTGTGTGTGTGTGAGAGAGAGAGATAAAGAGAGAGAGTGAGTGAGCGACTGTGTGTGTGTGAGAGAGAGAGATAAAGAGAGAGAGTGAGTGAGCGACTGTGTGTGTGTGTGTGTGAGAGAGAGAGATAAAGAGAGATAGTGAGTGAGCGACTGTTTGTGTGTGTGAGAGAGAGAGAGATAAAGAGAGAGAGTGAGTGAGCGACTGTGTGTGTGTGTGTGTGTGAGAGAGAGAGATAAAGAGAGAGAGTGAGTGAACGACTGTTTGTGTGTGTGAGAGAGAGATAAAGAGAGAGAGTGAGTGAGCGACTGTGTGTGTGTGTGTGAGAGAGAGAGATAAAGAGAGAGTGAGTGAGCAACTGTGTGTGTGTGAGAGAGAGAGATAAAGAGAGAGTGAGTGAGCGACTGTGTGTGTGTGTGAGAGAGAGATAAAGAGAGAGTGAGTGAGCGACTGTGTGTGTGTGTTTAGACTCACTGGTCTATTCTTGCCTCTGTGAAGTGTCTGCCGCTGTGCAGGCGGATATAGACGGCACCCCAGCGCAGGTACTGGTTCCAGGTCACCATCTCCACTCTGTAGCTCAGCTCTGCAACATAACATTTTGATTAGTGTGTGTGTGTGTGTGTGTGTGTGTGTGTGTGTGTGTGTGTGTGTTTGTGTGTGTGTGTGTGTGTGTGTTAAAATCTCTTTAAAAATATTATAACATTAAAAGTACAATATTCCCTCTGAGTAGGAAGTTACATGAAAATAAAATAGTCCAGTAAAGTAAAAGTTGCGTGTGTGTGTGTGTGTGTGTGCGTGCGTGTGTGTGCGTGTGTGTGTGTGTGTGTGTGTGTGTGTGTGTGTGTGTGTGTGCGTGCGTGTGTGTGTGTGAGACTCACTCCTGTAAGGCAGCGTTGCCGTTGTGCTGAAGAAAACTTTAGTTTGTCCGCGTTTCAGCAGAGTTTCTCTCCATTGGCTCATGTCATAACCTGGAGAGACACACAGCTCATTATCAGACACAAGCCTTTTGTGTTTTAAAGCTGCAGTGTGTAGAATTTTGGGTTTTATTTCCTAGCAGATTTTGTAGAAAGTAATTATAATATTCATAAGTACATTTAATTTAGTTCATAATAGCTGAAAAAAAAATGTAATATTTTTTTTTCCCCTTAGAAAGGGTCTCATATATGTCCATATTTCTGCATATTTTGGACCAAGGCCTAGTGCCGCCATCTTGAAAGTGTCATAGTTGGAATGTCATCAGGTGCATTGTTTAAACTTTAGAATTGTTCTTGTCCTTGAAGGCCACTGTAGCTTCTGTTATGTGTGCCTTAGACTGTCCACAACAATAAAAGGCCACTCTGAAATGTGCATTTTTTTTGCTTTATTGGAGGTCTGGGGACTCAGAACCAGTCAGTATCTGGCAAAGTTGCTGGAGACGGCTTATGGTGGAGAAATGAACATTCAATGCACGAGCAACAGATCTGGTTGACATTCCTGCTGTCAGCATGCCAATTGCATGCTCCCTCAATGCTTGTGGCATCTGTGGCATTTTGCTGTGAGACAAAACTGCACATTTCAGGGTGGCCTTTTATTGTGGACAGTCTAAGGCACACCTGTGCACTAATCATGATGTCAGATCAGCATCTTGATGTGGCACACTTGTGAGGTGGGATGGATTATCTCAGCAAAGCAGAAGTGCTCACTATCACACATTTAGACAGATTTGTGAACAATGTTTGAGAGAAATGGTAATATTGTGTATCTGGAATGAATTTTAGATCTTTAAGTCCATCTCATGAAAGATGGGAGCAAAAACAAAAGTGTTGCGTTTATATTTTTGTTGAGTGTATATAAAAACTCAACCCCACCCCCCCCCACACACACACACACTCTCCCTCCCAGACACACACACACACACACACACACACACACACACACACACACACACACACACACACACATACCCCCCTCCCACACACACACACTCACTGACCCAGCACGGGACAGGGGGCAGGCCTAAACCCCTCACATTGCAGACAGCGGCCCTCCAGGTAATCGCTGTAGGAGGAGCAGGGGTAACCGGTCAGATGGCATGTCTGGTTCAGAGAACACAGGAAGAGAAACACGGAGCGCTGGTGGTCGCACACAAAGTAAGATTTACCTGAAGGGACGAGAAGATAGAAGGCTGTCAGTGTGTGTGTGTGGGGGGGGGGGGGGAGTGAGTGAGTGAGTGGTGGGAGTGTGTGTGTGGGGGGGGGGGGGAGGGGAGGAGTGAGTGTGTGTGTGTGGGGGTGGGGAGTGAGTGAGTGAGCTGGTTGTCACACACAAAGTAAGATTTACCTGAAGGGACGAGAAGATAGAAGGCTGTCAGTGTGTGTGTGTGGGGGGGGGGGGGAGTGAGTGAGTGTGTGGGGGGGGGAGGGAGGGAGTGAGTGTGTGTGTGTGGGGGGGGAGTGAGTGAGTGAGTGAGTGTGTGTGGGGGGTGGGGAGGGAGGGAGGGAGTGAGTGAATGTGTGTGTGTGGGGGTGGGGAGTGAGTGAGTGAGTGAGTGAGTGAGCTGGTTGTCACACACAAAGTAAGATTTACCTGAAGGGGCGAAAAGATAGAAGGCTGTCAGTGTGTGTGTGTGTGGGGGGGGGGGGGAGTGAGTGAGTGAGTGTGTGGGGGGGAGGGAGGGAGTGAGTGAGTGTGTGTGGGGGGGGAGGGAGAGAGTGAGTGTGTGTGTGGGAGTGTGTGTGTGTGTGGGGGGGGGGAGGGAGTGAGTGAGTGAGCTGGTTGTCACACACAAAGTAAGATTTACCTGAAGGGGCGAAAAGATAGAAGGCTGTCAGTGTGTGTGTGTGTGGGGGGAGGGGGGAGTGAGTGAGTGAGTGAGTGTGTGGGGGGGGAGGGAGGGAGTGAGTGAGTGTGTGGGGGGGAGGGAGGGAGTGAGTGAGTGTGTGTGTGGGGGGGAGGGAGAGAGTGAGTGTGTGTGTGGGAGTGTGTGTGTGTGTGTGGGGGGGAGGGGAGTGAGTGAGTGAGTGAGCTGGTTGTCACACACAAAGTAAGATTTACCTGAAGGGACGAGAAGATAGAAGGCTGACAGTGTGTGTGTGTGTGTGGGGGGGGGGGGAGTGAGTGAGTGTGTGTGTGGGGGGGAGGGAGGGAGAGAGTGAGTGAGTGTGTGTGTGTGGGGGGGGGGGGAGTGAGTGAGTGAGTGAGTGAGTGAGTGAGTGAGTGAGCTGGTTGTCACACACAAAGTAAGATTTACCTGAAGGGGCAAGAAGATAGAAGGCTGTCAGTGTGTGTGTGTGTGGGGGTGGGGGAGTGAGTGAATGAGTGAGTGAGTGAGTGTGTGGGGGGGAGGGAGGGAGGGAGTGAGTGTGTGTGTGGGGGGGAGGGAGAGAGTGAGTGAGTGAGTGTGTGTGTGGGTGGGGGGGAGGGAGTGAGTGAGTGTGTGTGGGGGGGGAGTGAGGGAGTGAGTGAGTGAGTGAGTGAGAGTGTATGTGAGTGAGTGAGTGAGTGAGTGAGTGAGCTGGTTGTCACACACAAAGTAAGATTTACCTGAAGGGACGAGAAGATAGAAGGCTGTCAGTGTGTGTGTGTGGGGGGGGGAGTGTGAGTGAGTGAGTGATTGAGTGAGTGAGTGAGTGTGTGTGTCTGTGTCCGTCTGTGTCTTCGTACTATTGTCGTGACATTGAGGACATTTTTGGAAAGTGAGGACATTTTTTCCGGTTCCCGGCCTTTAAAGGGCTGTTTGAGGGTTAACACTGGGTTTTAAGGACAGGCCTTTAAAGGGCTGTTTGAGGGTTAACACTGGGTTTTAAGGACAGGCCTTTAAAGGGCTGTTTGAGGGTTAACACTGGGTTTTAAGGACAGGCCTTTAAAGGGCTGTTTGAGGGTTAACACTTTTAAGGACAGGCCTTTAAAGGGCTGTTTGAGGGTTAACACTGGGTTTTAAGGACAGGCCTTTAAAGGGCTGTTTGAGGGTTAACACTAGGTTTTAAGGACAGGCCTTTAAAGGGCTGTTTGAGGGTTAACACTAGGTTTTAAGGTTCAGGTATGAATTAGGTTTATGTTAGGGTTAGTGTAAGGGTTGGGGTTAGGCATTTAGTTTGGATGGTTAGGGTTAGGGTAAGGGGCTAGGGAATGCATTACTGTATGTCAATGAGTGTCACAAGTATAGCTGTACAAAAGTGTGTGTGTGTGCGTGCGTGCGTGTGCTGTGTGTGTGTGTGTGTGTGTGTGTGTGTGTGTGTGTGTGTGTAGTGTGTGTGTGTGTGTAGTGTGTGTGTGTTCACCAGAGAAGATGGTATTGGGACAGCCTGGTTGGTCTGCTCCTCCGTTTGCGTAGAAGTCAATGTGACCGTGAGCTCCACTCAGTCCGAAGGCTGCAAAGGAAAACACAGATTCAGACAGTTTTAACATTGTTTAATGTGGGGGCGCCCTTAGCTCAGTTGGTAGGGCGTCCCCCCCCCCCATGCGCCCTTAGCTCAGTTGGTAGGGCGTCCCCCCATGGGCCCTTTGCTCAGGTGGTAGGGCGTCCCCCCCCCATGGGCCCTTTGCTCAGTTGGTAGGGCGTCCCCCCATGGGCCCTTAGCTCAGTTGGTAGGGCGTCCCCCCCATGGGCCCTTAGCTCAGTTGGTAGGGCGTCCCCCCCCATGGGCCCTTAGCTCAGGTGGTAGGGCGTCCCCCCCCATGGGCCCTTAGCTCAGTTGGTAGGGCGTCCCCCCCCCCATGGGCCCTTAGCTCAGGTGGTAGGGCGTCCCCCCATGGGCCCTTAGCTCAGTTGGTAGGGCGTCCCCCCCCCATGGGCCCTTAGCTCAGGTGGTAGGGCGTCCCCCCCCATGGGCCCTTTGCTCAGTTGGTAGGGCGTCCCCCCCCCCATGGGCCCTTAGCTCAGTTGGTAGGGCGTCCCCCCATGGGCCCTTAGCTCAGTTGGTAGGGCGTCCCCCCATGGGCCCTTAGCTCAGTTGGTAGGGCGTCCCCCCCCCCCCCCCATGGGCCCTTAGCTCAGTTGGTAAGGCGTCCCCCCATGGGCCCTTAGCTCAGTTGGTAGGGCGTCCCCCCCATGGGCCTCGGCCAGCAGCGGACCCGGGTTCGAATCCAGCCCGTGGTCGTTCTCTGCATGTCACTCCCCTCTCTGCCCCATTTCACCTCTGTCTCTACACTATCAATAAAGCATAAAAATGCCAAAAAAAAATTGTTTTCTGTTTGACAGAGAATTATTTGGTACGACTGTCAAGCCGTGTCCGGACTGCCATACTAGCGTCCTACATCCTACATACTCACCATCTATATACTGCATACTCTCTACTCAAAGATCGATTGTGTATGCGAGCTGCGTCAAAACATTTTCAGTTGAAGTATACTCAAGCCATGAAGAATTTCTTCTTCTTCTTATAAGATTCAGGCAGTTTAGACGCTGTTCAGCGTATAACCGCCCTCTACAGGTTAGATATTGAACTAGATTTTTACAGTCCTGTGTTCAGCACGCACACACGCACGCACACACACACACACACACACACACACACACACACACACACACATTTTCTTTGCATGTATTTATCATAGTTCAACACAGTTAATACAATATTTTTTAATTTGTTGCATCGTCCCTCTTCAAATTTAACAAAGTGACCTGCAGCAAGATTTGATCCTTTGCAAAGACCAAAACTTACTCAGACCTACTCTGAGTTAAAGGCCTACTTCACCGGTGGGAATATGAAGGTGTATTGAACTATGAGATCCTATGTAGTATAAATGTGCAAAAAAAATTGAAATCGGAAAATCTTAGTCTGAGAAAAGGCAGAAAGAGTGTTTTATGGTCTCACTGTCTAACCCTGCAGTTTCCTTCTTGTGACATCACAGTAAGGGTCAGGATTAACAGGACAGCTGGGCCAAGGGAAGACTGAGGGAAGACTGAGGGAAGAAAAACCTCATTCATTATATTACGATAGTTATTTCATAATGATAGAACGCTGGTTCTCTATGGGTGAAGTATTCCTTTAAGTTCTGATGTGTAAAATGTGTCTGAGATTCTCACAGTTCATGTCCGTGTGAAGAACGTCAACAAACATGGCGTCGGTGGGGTCCAGTCTGTCTACTGGTCCCGCGCTGGTGAACATCGGGCCGGCCGGGTCCAATCCTACACGAGAAGGTCGGAATTATTCATTTATATATTTTTAAAGAACACAAACACACAACTTAAAAAGACAAAATGAAATGCAGCAGTAGACACATTTTCTTGTCAAGTGACCCATGGAGACTGCTCCCCTCCAAACCTGAGGGAGAAATGATATACTTACATTTTTTATTAAATTATTGAAGAATAAATTAAAAATTAAAATTGCATTGGGGCGGCAGTGGCGAAGTGGGTAGGGAGTTCGCCTCTGGTGTGCAGGGTCGGATGTTCGATCCCCCGTCTCCCCGCCACATGTCGAAGTGTCCCTGGGCAAGACACTGAACCCCGAATTGCTCCCGATAGTTAGCTTAGTTAGCTTAGCACCCTAGTGCTAAGCCTACCCTGCGTGGTAGCTGCTGCTATCGGTGTATGAATGTGTGTGTGACTGGGTGAATGTGTACAAAAACAATGTAAAGCGCTTTGGGTCTGTGATAAAACGGAGATATAGCGCTATACAAGTCCATTTACTATTTACCATTAAATGTGTCTTGCCTTCATCATTGGCACAAATAACCACTTGAATTCCACTCAGGCTAATTTTGTTTTAGCAACAAATCCATTGACATTTTTTCTTTAGTTTTTTGTTTTTGTTTTTACGTTTATTTGATTTTAATGACGAACATTAAGTCTTCTGAATGTTAAACTTAATTTGGTGCGTTTAAATGAAATGGGTCAAATGTTCTACAGTGAAGTTGTGTTTCCACCGTGAACATACAGGAAGTAAATCTTTAGGGATTCTTTTCTAAACATACTAAATGTCCTCATAGTCATTAGTCATAAATAGGTTAATAATAAAGGCTGTCAGTGTGAGTGAGTGAGTGAGTGAGTGAGTGAGTGAGTGAGTGTGTGTGTGTGTGTGTGTGTGTGTGTGTGTGTGTGTGTGTGTGTGTGTGTGTGTGAGCTGGTTGAGTGAACACTATTGTATATTCTCTGTCCTTTTACCAGTGATGCGTCCTATCTGTCCCTTGAGGTTGGCTCCCACATATCCGGCCAGGTGAGCTCCCAGACTCACCCCGATCAGGTGAACCGAGCTCAGAGCAGCCCCCTCCTCCTGATGACACAGGGTTCAAAAACACAACGTCACACTCACAGATACACAGTTTGTTTTCTCCCTCTGTTATTCTCATTGTGTCTGGCAGCCCCTGGGTTATTGTAATGCACATAAACACAGTTACAAACACAATTTAAACACCATTACAATAACACAGGGGCTGCCAAGAGTGACCAGAGCTTTGCAACTACACCCTAACCCTAGCACCGCCCGCCTACATACTTTCGCTCAATTTTCATTTCCCTTCAGTAGTCAGTCTGGTTCCACGGTATATTCACAGGTTTTCTACGTCCAGATTTTTGGCGGTCCAATCAGCGAACAGAGAACAATGACATTAAGGTCATCCGCCAGTCAGAAGCCGGCGCATGACATCACGTCAAAACCAAACGTTATGCGATTGGTTGGCAGATCCAGAGTGGCACTGGGCAGATCCAATAGTTTTAAACTTTCAACAGACACCCGCCTTCAAGTGAGTTAACGTTTGTCAATTGAGCGATTCCAGACCTTCTGTACAAATGAAATGAAGTACGAGGGTCTGGAAGGAACAGGCTAACCCCTGTATTTAGTTATAACTGTTCTTAAAGGGACACTGTGTAATGTGACATCATCAAGAAAGTTCTAGAAAGTTCCAGAATGCAACGCTCCCTGGGTAACCCCAACCCTTTAGAATAATAACAGAAGCTACAGTGGCCTTCAAGGACAAGAACAATTCTAAATTTTAAACAATGCACCTGATGACATTCCAAAAACATGGATTCCTCCATAAGACTTGCCTGCTCAATGGACAAAATGTCATATTAATATTTGACATATTTATGAATGAGGATATTGATTTTAGCTAATAACTTACTTAAAATGTTACACAGTGTCCCTTTAAAGTGAGATATTAACCCTCCTACCTGCATATTGATGATGAATCCCGTCAGGTTTCGCGCTGCCTCTCTGGTGTATGTCACGGCGGTAAAGTAGTTTAAGTTTGCGGCTCCTCTGTTCCAATCCACCACGATCACGTTCAGATCCTCCTGCTCCATCAACAGGTGAACTATGTGGTCTATCCAGATGGGGGGCGCGCCCGTGGGCCGGTAACCGTGGACAACGAAGGCCGTGGCTCGCGATAGGTCGAAGAGCGGCTGCGATGACGGGTGGTGGTGGTCGAGCTCGCGGCCGCAGTCCGTGTTGGAGCGCGTGTACAGCAGCAGGCGCACGTACAGACTCGTGCCCAAGAAGCAGTGAGACAGGTTCAGGTCTGTGAAGTCATCGCAGGACTCACCGGCCCCACTCTCCTCCTCCTGGCCTGGGACAAGGGAACAGATGTATGTAGGCTGATGTTATTGTTTTTGTTTTGGGACAGTTTTGCTTTATTTAGACAGTTTTGGAGAGACAGATGAAATGGGGCAGAGAGGGGGAATGACATGCAGAGAACGACCCGGGCTGTATTCTAACCCGGGTCTACTGTGAAGAGGACAGAGACTCTAAAAGTGTATAAGAAGCATCTTCAAGCAACAGTATGTAACTTAAAGGTGGAGTCAGAGGGGGGGGAACCCGTGGCGCAGTGGGTAAATATTCACTGATTTTGACAAAAAAATATTTTGACAAAAGCATTCCAAACTAGGGGCGCTCCGGTGGTGTAGTGGATAGAGCGCGTACCATATCGGCTCCGGCCTTCGTTGCAGTGGTCGCTGGTTCAAATCCGACCCGTGGACCTTTACTGCAGGTCATCCCTCCCTCTCTCTCTCTCTCTCTCTCTCTCTATGTCTCCCCATTTCAACTCTGTGCTATCTGATAAAGCTTGAAAATGACAAAAAATAATTAATTATAAAAGCATTCCAAACTCCAGAAACCTCTAACTGCACCTTTAAAGGTTCAGGCCATGTGACTGGCAGATGCTGCGACCAAGTGTTTAGCTCCATGATGTCATTATAGGCTTCCAGTCAGAGTTCCTCAGAGGATCTTTAGCTCGTGTTTCAAGTGTCTTCAGCAGGTCAGTGGCTGTTTGTTTTGACACCAATCAATCACCACAGACCGGCACAGTCTCATCCACTGTGTTCGCTTCTGTCTCCTCAATGTGTCACATTAAAGGTGCAGTGTGTAATATGACATCATCAAGAAAGTTCTACAAAGTTCTAGAATGCAACACTTCCCGGGTAACCCCACCCCTTTAGAATAATAACAGAAGCTACAGTGGCCTTCAAGGACAAGAACAATTCAAAATTCTAAACAATGCACCTGATGACATTCCAAATATGACGCTTTCAAGATGGCGGCACTAGGCCTTGGTCCAAGGTATGGAGAAATATGGACGTATATGAGACCCTTTCTAAGGGAAAAAAATAATAATTCCAAAAAAAAAAAATCAGCTATTATGCACTAAATTAAACGTATTTATGGATATTATAATTACTTTCTAAAAAATCTGCTTGGAAATAAAGCCCAAAATTCTACACACTGCAGCTTTAAGATCCTTATCTGTCTGCTAACTGTGCTCATGTGCACAATTCTTCCTCTAAACTCTTGTGTAGCCTCACTATTACTTTTTTTTCTTTCATTATGTACGAAATGTCAAGAATAAAGTGGATTTACAATGTTGAGATTGAGAATATATTTGATTGTTAATTTGGTGGATTCAAATTTACGTCAAAATGACTCAAAACAGCAAAAACAATATTAAAGGTGCAGTCAGTGATTCTGCAGAACGCTTGTTGACAAAATCACTTTTTGTCAAAATCAATTAATATCTCCTCATGATCCACAACCTGTGCTTTGTGTGCACTGAAAAAAAAATCCAATGTTAATACACAGCCTAGACTCTGTAAACTGGTATGTAAACAAAGGGTATATGAACAAAGGGAGCCACTGTAGCTAGCATTTACATTTACAGAGCCTTAGCTGTGTATTTACACTGGATTTTTCTTCACACAGTGCAGACAGGTAGCGGATCATGAGGAGATATTCACTGATTTGTACAAGAAGTGATTTTGACATCAAGCGTTCTCCAGAATCACTGACTGCACCTTTAATACATATGGGGGCTGCCTGACTGTGGTTAGCATTTGGAATGAGGAGGCTAACCCGAGGTTTCCCCGCTCTGCAATTAGCTCACCGGAGTGCGACACTGCCCTCGATAGGATCAGGCCGCTATAAAAAAACACCTCATCCCTTTAACCAGCTGCCCCTCCCAAACGGGCCCCAATCCAGCCACAGACACACACAAACATACATGGCTTAGAGAACATGTGTGTGTGTGTGTGTGTGTGTGTGTGAGAGCAGAAGTAGGCTTTCCCATTTAAAACTTTGAAGAGGAGCAGGTTTTTATAATCTGTTTTTCCCATACTACACTAAGCCACACACACACTCACTCACACACTCACTCACACACACACACACACACACACACACACACACACACACACACACACACACACACACACACACACACACACACACACACACACACACACACACACATCCATCTTTGCATGTGTTTATCATAGAAAAGTTAACACAATCTTTTTGCATTTGTTGCATAGTCCCTCTTTAGAGATAAATAACAAAAAGTCCTGCAGCAAGATTTAGGCCTTAGCAATGTCTTAGCAATGTCCACAACTTTACATTCTGATGATAAAATAGCCAGAATTATTGTAGTTCTCCATAGTTTTTTGTAGTTTTTTGTAGTTTTTATAGTTTTTCTTACCTTGGCAGAGAATGAGGAATCCCAGCAGACCCAGGACTCCGCGGGGCAGCATCCTTCCTACTACCACCAAGACGTAGAGAAGGAATGATAGAAGGAGAGAGAGAGGGAGGGAGGGGTAGAGAGGGAGAGAGAGAGGGGGAGAGAGAGAGGGAGAGAGAGGGGGAGGGGGAGAGAGAGAGGGAGAGGGAGAGGGAGAGAGAGAGAGAGGGAGGGAGAGAGAGAGAGGTACAGAGAGAGGGAGAGAGAGAGGGAGGGGTAGAGAGGGAGAGAGAGAGGGGGAGAGGGAGAGGGAGGGAGAGAGAGAGAGGTACAGAGAGAGGGAGAGAGAGAGGGAGGGGTAGAGAGGGAGAGAGAGAGATCTGGATGTAGTGTGAAGGAGGTACTAACTGAATGAGGGAGGGAGGGGGTTAATCTTCACTTACAGTAAGGATCAGTTTCTACAGGGAGTCAATGGGGAAAAGATTGTTAAAGCTATAGTGCGTAACTTCTGTCGCCCCCACGAGGAATTCTGAGGAATTACAACAACACTGTCGGTGCACTTACATGAGGTAAAGCCTTCAGTGATGGCACATGGATTTTATACCTTCTGCTGTACGTCCAGGTTTTTTCTTAGCAGTAGAATCAACACCTGAAACATTAATTATCCCCCAGCCTCTCTCTCCCTTTCTCTCCATCTCTCTCTCCCTCCCTCTCTCCCTCTCTCTGCCGGGTTCCACCGTATAGAGACATGCCCATTTACAGAGCCTAGGCTGTGTATTAACACGGGTAGCAGATAGTGAAGATATATTCACTGATTTTGACAACACGCATTCCCCAGAATCTCTGACTGCACCTTTAAATATGAAAGTATGACATCTCTTGTGGCGCTCCGGTGGCGTAGTGGATAGAGCGTGTACCATATTGGCTCTGGCCTTCGTTGCAGTGGTCGCGGGTTCAAATCCGACCCGTGGACCTTTACTGCAGGTCATCCCTCCCCCCTCTCTCTCTCTCTGTCTCTCTCTCTCTCTGTGTTCTCTCTCTCTCTCTCTCTGTCTCTCTGTCTTCCCATTTCAACTCTGTACTGTGTAATAAAAAGCTTGAAAATGCCAAAGAAATAATCTTGAAAAAGAAAAGTATGAAATCCCTGTGTAGTGACTGTGCAGTTAAATGTTGGACCCACAGACAGCAGTTATGGTTATTAATAGCTCCCCATGCTGTGACCACACAATGTGTGTGTGTGTGTGTGTGTGTGTGTGTGTGTGTGTGTGTGTGTGTGCGTATGTGTGTGTGTGTGTGTGTGTTAGTGTGTGTGTGCGTGTGTGTGTGTGTGTGTGTGTGTGTGAGAGAGAGACCACACCATGCACCCAGCCCAATCTGCCCTGTAACTCACTGAAACATTATAAACACATGTAATTTAACATCTCGAGAACTCCGAAGCAGAGGATGTGAGCCGAGGGGCTTTCAGTTATTATGTGGGTGTGCCCCACGAAAATCACACACATGGTTCAACGACAGAACAGGACAGGAGACTAAACGCTGGCCTCTGAGAATGTTCAAATTTAGAGATGTGACTATTTTGCTTCCATAACATTTCGTCTTTCATATTATTATAGTGTGTGAATAGTGAAAAAGTTCCAAAATGAACATTCGGGTGTTCCTTTGACTAAATACTTCCCTATGCAACACACACACACACACACACATGCAGGCACACACACACACACACACACACACACTGGTCTACAGAAAAGCTGGAAAGATATTAATATATTTAAACCTCCAGGATCAATACATCAAGTTAAACAATATTAAAGGTGGAATCAGCTATTCTGGAGATCACTTTTTGTCAAAATCAGTGAATATCCCAGTTTGACACCTGGCTGAGGGAAATGGTGGGCATTCTACATGTGGAAAGGCTACGTCAGAGAGGAGAGGGGGTTGTGTATGTATTGTATGTGTTTCCATATTCTGGTTTTTTTGTCCATATGCATAAAACCATAAAACCACTGAAATAAAAGTTTCCAAAGTCAGTGAATATCACCTCATGATCCACTATCTGTCCGTACTGTGTGTGTCCTGACTTCAAATCCAAATGGTAGTACACAGCCTAGACGCTGGTGTGTAAACTATAGGGGCCAACTGTAGGTAGCAACATGCCCCTTTACAGAGCATGTTGCAGTAAAGTTGTCACACCATTCTATTGGCATTGATGGCACCATGGAAATAGACTCACTTACACAATAATCCGTTATAGTGGGCGACATGCCAAAATATATTACTGCCAAAGTTAGGGATTGTTTTTTAAGCCTACACACTGCATCCTCATTCGCCAAGCAATAGTGTCACCTGATGACTCTCTACCCCATTTCACCTTCGTCTCTGGCTGCGTTCCGAATCGCATACTTTCTACTATATAGTATGTAGAAAAAAGATTTAGGATGTCCCGATTCTTGTGGCCAGATTTAGGATGGTTAGAAGTACCTGGATGTCCTACTTCATGCGGCCAAGATTGTTAGTGTTGAAAACTGCATCCTATTTGGGCGATTCTGACCCACAATCCATTGCGCACGTGAAGTGACGTCACATCGACGAAGCCTCCATATGAAAACAAACGGGGATGCGACGGATATAAAAGCAAGAGGCAAGATCAAGGCGCCACGTTATGATGAAATAATTAAGTAAAAGCATGTCCTAAAGTGCATGCCTACTTCATCCTAACTAGATTATTTTTATGGTCAGATATAGAATGTGAATACTACATCTGACCACAAAAATATATGAAAGAGTATGATTTGGAAAGCAGGGCAGGTGTGTGTGTGTGTGTGTGTGTTAGTGTGTGTGTGTGTGTGTTTGTGCATGCGTGTGTGTGTGTGTGTGTGTGTGTGTGTGTGTGTGTGTTTGTGCGTGCATGCGCGTGTGTGTGTGTGTGTGTGTATGTAATAAGTGATTGACAGGTGAGCAGATGTGTGAAAGGTCACAATGTTCCGGTGAGGTAACGAGCTTATAGCGTTGAGCTCACACGACGTGGCGATGCGCCGTGACACAGGTTGAAGAGATTAGTAAAATTTGCATAGGCCACTGGGATTCACAACATAACGTTTTCTCTTTTAATGTAATCTTTCTTTACTCAGAGTAAGGCAAGGCAAGGCAAGGCAAGGCAAGGCAGGTTTATTTCTATATCAAGATTCAGACACAAGGCCATTCAAAGTGCTTTACAGGGGGCATAGAATACATCAAGATAATAGACATTAGAAATTGCACTAATGAGATAGTGAATGTGTGGGTTAGAAAAAGTTGTGGTCGCTCTATTATAAGAATCTTCAGCCAAAGCTTCTTACGTAATCACAGCTGAACTGTTAAGCCAACATATTCATGTCTGAAGTATTAGGTAATGTTAACGGGATGAACTAGCACGACTTCCATGAGGTCTCTGGTTGGATCCCCGGCACTGTGTTAGTGTGTTAGTAGTAAAACTAGTGGTGGCTGCTATTACATCTACGGTGCCCCACCATCTCTACCATTGTGTCCTTGAGCAAGACACTTAACCCCAAAACTGCTCCAGGGGCGCTGTACTATGGCTGACCCTGCACTCTGACCCCCTCTGGAGTTTGGGAACTTGAGAGGGGATATGAGAAGTAACTTAAAGCTGCAGTGTGTAGAATTTGGGGTTTTATTTCCAAGCAGATTTTGTAGAAAGTAATTATAATATCCATAAGTACATTTAATTTAGTGCATAATAGCTGAAAAAAACGTTTTGAATTATTTTTTTTCCCCTTAGAAAGGATCTCATATATGTCCATATTTGTGCATATTTTGGACCAAGGCCTCGTGCCGCCATCTTGAAAGTGTCAGAGTTGGAATGTCATCAGGTGCATTGTTTAAACTTTAGAATTGTTCTTGTCCTTGAAGGCCACTGTAGCTTCTGTTATTATTCTAAAGGGTTGGGGTTACCCAGGGAGTGTTGCATTCTAGAACTTTGTAGAACTTTCTTGATGATGTCATATTACACACTGCACCTTTAATAAGTTTTGGCAAATATCTGATTGAAAATAGATGTTCAGAAACCTTGGGCTGGTTAAGATAAATACTGAGGCCTCTTTTGAATGCTGTTCGGCTACTGATTTTGTCTGTCTTTTCTTCTTTAGCCTATTCTTGTTTTTTTCACACGATCTCTCTCTCTCTCTCTCTCTCTCTCTCTCTCTCTCTCACACACACACACACACACACACACACACACACACACACACACACACACACACACACACACACACCAACAAAAACACTTCCTGTGAAACTTTGTCAGAGCTGTTCAGTAGCCTACTTCTTCTCTTGCGTTTTTTTCACACACTTATTTCTCACGTCCATGCGTTCAGTTGAGACCCCATATCTATAGCCCCTTATATGGCATCTGGATTTAAGCTTAATAATAGTAATAATTGATAGTATTTTATTAGGCCTAGCGCTTTTTTGCGACGTAAACAGGCCTACAATACTATTGTTTTTCTTTTAACAACAATAGACGGTTGTTAAGACGTGTTTTGGTGGTGTCAGTCACCATGGCAGCAGCGTTGCCGGTGTGTTACCATGGCGCTATAACCAAATCGCAGTGTGAGGATCTACTGGGGAAAAAGAACAAGGACGGAGCATACCTGATCCGAGACAGCGAGACCATCCAGGGAGCCATGTGTCTCTGCGTCTAGTGAGTACACTGCATAGGCCTATGTATATGATGTGCAAAAAGTTACTTTATTTATAGTGATTTTTGGGTTACTTTTAAGGCTTTTAAAGTGTGTTATAGGCCTACCACTGCCCGACATAATACACCATAACAGGCTATTTTATATTTAGCTAAACATAGTAACTAATCAATTAGCCTACTGTATTTGCAGTTTCCATTTTAATGAATTTAAATCAAGATTTGCACAGATAGGCCTACTTTTATTCTGTAGACATTGTTCTTAGAAGCAACAAGATGCAAAAGCATGAAACGAAATATAACTTTTCTTTTAGTTTTTAATATTAAAATATTCATACACTTTTCCATTAAAGGTGCAGTGTGTAATATGACATCATCAAGAAAGTTCTACAAAGTTCTAGAATGCAACACTCCCTGGGTAACCCCAACCCTTTCGAATAATAACAGAAGCTACAGTGGCCTTCAAGGACAAGAACAATTCTAAATTTTAAACAATGCACCTGATGACATTCCAACTATGACACTTTCAAGATGGCGGCACTAGGACTTGGTCCAAAATATGCAGAAATATGGACATATATGAGACCCTTTCTATTGGAAAAAATAATAATTCAAAACTTTTTTTTCAGCTATTATGCACTAAAGTAAATGTACTTATGGATATTATAATTACTTTCTACAAAATCTGCAAGGAAATAAAACCCAAAATTCTACACACTGCAGGTTTAAGAACTATTCTAGTACATAGCGATGATTTAAATGTCGAGGAATGTTTGTAAGACTGATTTTACCACAATCGTGCAAATGACAGAAACTATTGTACATATTGGCTTTTGAAGTGTCCTATACCGCTACCAACATTATGACATAACGAGTATTATAGCCTATGTTTATAATGAGTGCATTACTATGATTAGCCTATTTACACAGTTTTTTTTTAGACCATCCAGCGTTCCATGTGTCTGTGTGTTTACCCTAACCCTAACCCTACTCAGGTTAGGGTTAAGAGTAAAGAGTCTTCGGTCTCAATGGGATTTGCCTGTATAAAAAAAAAAGGGTTTTATTTTGTTGAAATTTTAATTTGATGCAAAACGATGCAAAAGCATGAAACGAAATATAATTTTTCTT
>CM049415.1:2580000-2587500 GCA_026929865.2 Hyperoplus lanceolatus | reverse complement strand
TGAGCTGGGAAAGACAGCTTTTAGCTTCAGTGCCCCCGACTCCTGGAACAACTTACAGCAACAAATTAAACTAAATACCTTCATATCCTTTAATCAATTTAAACAAACTATCTTAAATCTGCCAAACTCTACCTGTAGCTGTTTTAATTAGGCTATATTGTACTTTCACCCATTTAATTTTAATTGCTGCCACTCTTCACCACTGTGTAAATGTTTCAATTGTTTTTTTCTCTCTTCACCTGTTGTTGTGTATTTGATGTATTTGCATTGAATATTGTGTATGTATTGTTGTTTTTCCTTTGAATTTATTTACTCGACACCATTGTAAATGAGGGTCAGCCCTCAACTGGTCTCTGGAGGATGAATAAAAGTTAAATGAAAATGAAAAAAATTTCCTAGCAGATTTTGTAGAAAGTAATTATAATATCCAGAAGTACATTTAATTTAGTGCATAATAGCTGATTTTTTTTTTAAAATTATTATTATTTCCCTTAGAAAGGGTCTCATATATGTCCATATTTCTGCATATTTTGGACCAAGGCCTAGTGCCGCCATCTTGAAAGTGTCATAGTTGGAATGTCATCAGGTGCATTGTTTAAAATGTAGAATTGTTCTTGTCCTAGAAGGCCACTGTAGCTTCTGTTATTATTCTAAAGGGTTGGGGT
Source organism: Hyperoplus lanceolatus (assembly GCA_026929865.2). NCBI lineage: Eukaryota > Metazoa > Chordata > Actinopteri > Uranoscopiformes > Ammodytidae > Hyperoplus > Hyperoplus lanceolatus. Next base: position 2,586,835 of record CM049415.1, on the reverse strand, counting down.
TACCCAGGGAGCGTTGCATTCTAGAACTTTGTAGAACTTTCTTGATGATGTCATATTACACACTGCACCTTTAACCACTCTAACCACCGGAGCAAGATGTTACTTCTAGCTCCTCAAATTCACACAGTATCACACAAATAGTCATAAGCCCTCTTAAGATTTTTCTTTCTTTTCAGGTTTAACCTTTATTTTTTTTTTTTTTACGTAGGACCGGCCGCAACAGATGCAGGGAGTGTCGCAAAAGGATCGTTTTATTTTAGTTTATATTAGCAATGAAAAAGCTGAACAACATGTAAACATAGATGTACATTAGGTGGAAAAAATAGATTTAAGAAACATGTCTATATACAAGTTGAGTGTTTCTGTAAATTGTAATAAATGATTCTGACGATTGAGGAACTGGAATCAGATCTGTCATATTCCGGTTGTCGGACTGTAAGTCATGCTAATTCGTTTAAGTTTATTATTTTCACAGTATTTCTGTCACTTATTTATCTATTTATGTCACTTTTTCCACTGAATTTTCCATGATCTAACAAGAGCTGCACACTGGTCAGATGAGAAAGATTCAGTTCCCTTTTCCTCTCCTAGCGTTTTTATTTACAGTAAAAAAGCGTGCACATGTTGCGTAGTCATGTATTGAACTCTGAGATCCTATGTAGTATAAATGTGCAAACGTTTTAGAAATCGGTCCATCCTAGCCTGAGAAAAGGCAGAAAGAGTGTTTTATGGTCTCACTGTCTAACCCTACATTTTACCATGTGAAACATCACTGACGGTAAAATGTAGGGTTAGGATTAACAGGACAGCTGGGCCAAGGGAAGACTGAGGGAAGAATGAGGGAAGAAAACCTCATTCATTATAATAACGATTTTATAATGATAGAACACCGGTTCCGTATGGGTGAAGTATTCCTTTAACAATAAAACTTGAAAGATTTTGACAGTGTGTGCGTGTTCAATAGACCACATGTGTCTGTGTCTGCACGGACAGAAGCCTCACCGCGCATCCTCTGTCTGTTCTCACACACCCCTCTGCTCACCACACACTCTCTAGGTCTTTGTCAACAACACTTAAAGCAGGTGTTTCTACTTATTTTATTTTGAAGGGGAGATTTATGAAATGTTGCACATTCAAAGCAAATGCATGTTTAATTTATTTGCAATTTCTGGACAAACTAGCTCCAATTGAAAAATGCAAAGACACACACACACACACACACACACAACAAGCGCGCACGAAATGCACGCAAGCACACACACACACACGCACACACGCACACACGCACACACACACACACACACACACACACACACACACACACACACACACACACACACACACACACACACACACACACACACACAGAAATAGCCGAAAGGGTCTGTGGGTTTGAAAAGCTGCATGGTCTACATACCACAGTTTCCTAACCAAGATACAGAAGCAGCTTTGATACAACCCGAACACATGCACAGCCTACACGTAGAGAGCCACTAGAGTTACTCACTCACTCACTCACACACACACACACACACACACACACACACACACACACACACACACACACACACACACACACACACACACACACACACACACACACACACACACACACACACACACACACAAGAACAACCCGAACACATGCACAGCCTACACGTAGAGAGCCACCACAAAAAGCAAGCAGCAAATACATTTTAATGAGTTTACAGTGAGTGAAAAATTATGAAAAAAATGATACCACTCCCAGGATTCTGTGATAAAATAACAAAGTTGAGCTAAATGAATAAGAAAAGAAGGAACGTCAACTCAAACTGAAAAAAAAACTATTTTATTTTAATTTATACACGTATTTATTTGTATATAAATGGATTTTTTTATTAGTTTTTCAAATTAAATGTTATTTTACTCGTCATTTATTTAATATATTTTTTTTTGAATATTTATTTGACTATTGTCTATATTTCTATTCCATCGTATTTCAATAATTTTATCTTATTTTATATCATTTGTGTAATATTTTATTTATGTACTTTTATTATTCTATTTATTTATTTTGACCGGATAGTAAGAACTTGCCCCGCCTCTTCCGATTACGTGACCTCTCGCGTGGCTTCGCCCAAGACAAGTAAACAAAACAGGGGGGGGTTGTAATCTTATTTCGCTGAAATTATTAAACAAAACCTACAACAAACTTTAATATGTCACTCAAGTCAAACAAATACATTATTTCATGACACGATCTATTCGTTTATCATATATATATAATTCAGTATTAGCTTTAAAGATATATTTTTAACCGGCTCCCCCCTCTTTGTTGTACATGGTTTGGTCCGCTGCCGTTCGAAACTCGGGGCGCGAGGAGACGGCGGTTGTGTTTCCGTTTGTTATTGATTTTTCTTGAGGAATTTAAAGGAAAACCAGGTAAAATATGACAAACAAGCGCTAAAATCCTAAATATAACAGTTTAAAGTACACCTAAGGCCACTTTTGAGTACGTTATGATTAATTTACTGCCGACACTGAACTCAAATAAGATAGGTTTGTGAGCTCGCCGGGGTTCAAAATGGAGGTTGTTGATACTTTGCTTTTGACAGGAAAATTCTCTGTGTTTCTGTGTTGTCAATGTCAAGCTTAATTTGAGAGATTTATTCCTACAGGATGGACACAACTACGAGTCTGAAGTCTTTATTGCAGGCGATACGTCACTACCGAGAGGGAAGGACGGAGCAGATAGCGGCGAAGCTACAGAAACAAGTCGAGGTAAGCATATGATAACTCTATTATATAAATAAAGAACATACCAAGCATTTTCAGCATGTTTTTAAGAACAAAATGTATCTTAAATAAGACGATTATCAAGATATGGTCAAATCCTTCTGTAATAACCTTCAGCCCACAGTCTAGTAGGATACATTATTATCCACGTTGTGTGTGTGTGTGTGTGTGTGTGTGTGTGTGTGTGTGTGTGTGTGTGTGTGTGTGTGTGTGTGTTTGGTAGCAATCAACTGGCACATTTCATGATGATATATTTGCATACATTAATGTGTCTTTCTTGGCATTCAGTCTGTGGAAAACAAAGGAAGAATTTCATTGGGGCGACTGTGGCTCAGTTGATAGAGCGGGTCTGCCGATGATCAAAGGGTTGGAGGTTCGATCCCCCCTGCCCACCTGTGTCATGGTTGTTGTGTCCTTGGGCAAGACACTTAACCCACCTTGCCTCGTGTCAATGTTGATAGTTAGCCTGCTATCGGTGTATGACTGTGTGTGTGAATGGTAACGTGGGAAAGGAAAACAGGTCTCCCTTGTAAAAGAGTCTTCGGTCTCAATGGGATTTACCTGTATAAATAAAGGTTAGAAATAAAGGTTAGAGAAATTGTATGATTGAGAACATGTTTCTTATTTTGCATATGACAATAACAATAATAAACACTTACAATCTTTGTGTGTGTGTGTGTGTGTGTGTGTGTGTGTGTGTGTGTGTGTGTGTGTGTGTGTGTGTGTGTTATAACAGGAGGTGTCAGTGCTGAAATGGGAGCGCTTGCTGTCTTCCGGCCAGGTGCTTCCCAGTGAGTGTGTGAGTGCGCTTGTGGAACTCGCCGGAAACCCAAACACAAGCCACACTCTGACCAGCTCCATCATCTCTCTGCTCGCACAGCTAGGTACAGACAGACAGACAGACAGACACACAGACAGACAGACACACAGACACAGACAGACAGACAGACAGACACACTCACACTAACACACACTCACTCATAGACATACACACATGCACAAGCACACACACACACACACTATCGCATACATACACTCTCACACACACACACACACGCACGCACACTAACACACGCACACACACACACACACACACACACACACACACACACACACACACACACACACACACACACACACACACACACACACACACACACACAATCACTCTCACTTACAGACAGACACACACACACACACTCACAGACAGACAGACAGACAGACACATACACTCACTCACTCTGACTCTCTCACAGACACACACACAAACTCTCTCACAGACACGCACGCACGCTCACACACACCGACTGACTGACTGACTGACTCACTCTTTCTCACACACACACACACACACACACACACACACACACACACACACACACACACACACACACACACACACACACACACACTTGGTTTTGAGAGACAATTTGTAAAGATTTTTGCTCTAAAAGTTCACAAAATGACCAATATTATATATATTTGATTTATATACTTATACACCACAAATGTTTCCATACATTTTCATTAAAGCTGCAGTGTGTAGAATTTTGGGTTTTATTTCCAAGCAGATTTTGTAGAAAGTAATTATAATATCCATAAGTACATTTAATTTAGTGCATAATAGCTGAAAAAAATGTTTTGAATAATTTTTTTTTCCCTTAGAAAGGGTCTCATATATGTCCATATTTCTGCATATTTTGGACCAAGGCCTAGTGCCGCCATCTTGAAAGTGTCATAGTTGGAATGCCATCAGGTGCTTTGTTTAAAATGTAGAATTGTTCTTGTCCTTGAAGGCCACTGTAGCTTCTGTTATTATTCTAAAGGGTTGGGGTTACCCAGGGAGTGTTGCATTCTAGAACTTTGTAGAGCTTTCTTGATGATGTCATATTACACACTGCACCTTTAAGGTCCCTGTCATGCTTTGATAGGACCAACCATAAGATTACTGTCTACTGTGAAAGTAGAAAGACATAACTTCCATACTTCTTCCTACTCATTTTCAGGCACATCATATCAATATATGTAAATTGTTTTCTTTATTCTTTTTTGTGAAATAATTTAAACATTATTTTTGTTTAAAGGTGCAGTGTGTAATATGACATCATCAAGAAAGTTCTACAAAGTTCTAGAATGCAACGCTCCCTGGGTAACCCCAACCCTTTAGAATAATAACAGAAGCTACAGTGGCCTTCAAGGACAAGAACAATTCTAAATTTTAAACAATGCACCTGATGACATTCCAACTATGACACTTTAAAGATGTCGGCACTAGGCCTTGGTCCAAAATATGCAGAAATATGGACATATATGAGACCCTTTCTAAGGGGAAAAATGATAATTAAAAAACTTTTTTTCAGCTATTATGCACTAAATTAAATGTACTTATGGATATTATAATTACTTTCTACAAAATGTGCTAGGAAATAAAACCCAAAATTCTACACACTGCAGCTTTAATGTATTTTCATGCTTTTCATTTTGTTTTGTATTTTGAAATAAATCAATCTCTGAATATTTCCTTTCTTGTTTCACTCCCGTTCAGCCTGTATTGATGCCAGTCGGGAGATTCTTCACAGCAGCTACAACCTGACCAGCACCTTGGCCTCTGTCATCTACTACAACAGCGCCACCCCAGGAGAGCCACTGGTACTGCAGGTATGGCCACACACACACACACACACACACACACACACACACACACACACACACACACACACACACACACACACACACACACACACACACACACACACACACACACACACACACACACACACATCACTGCCTCTCCATCCATCAGTGGACAGGATTTTAATCAAAGTATTTTTCCCTATATTGTATTTTCTAATCTGAAAGTACAAAGTAAACGGTTGTAATGAGCCTTTAGCTTTTCGGTCACTGTTGTTTTTTTTAGAGCTGCAACGATTAATCTAAGAATCGATTATTAATCGATTATTAAAATAATTGCCAACTATTTTGATAATCGATTAATCGTTCCGAGTAATTTTTTAATAAAAAATGTCCAAATTCTCTGATTCCAGCTTCTCAAATATGAATATTTTCTGGTTTCTTTAATCCTATTTTGACAGTAAACTGAAATATCTTTGTGTTTTGGACATAACAATACATTTGAGGACGTCAACATGGGCTTTGGAAAATTGATCAACATTTTCACCATTTTTTGACATTTTACGGACCAAAACACTAATCGATTAATCGAGAAAATAATCAACAGATTAATCGATTATCAAAATAATCGTTAGTTGCAGCCCTAGTTTTTTTATTGCCTACGTGTTGTTTAATATCTAACGTCAAGTGTTGTTAATTTTCTTTATGGGCATACCTTTAGAACTTGTGGAAAACTAAATAATAAATGAATGGTTGAGGTGTAAGGATTTGAGAGACCAATAAACCCTGATTTACACATGATGGTTAGATCACTAATATAATAATAATGATAATAATTTGAATTTATATAGCGCCTATATACTGTTGGTTCTGTTGTGATGGTTTCTGGTTTGTGTCGTTCAGTGTTTGCAGGTTCTACAGAAAGTCACCTACAACACTCGCATCTTCCAGTCAACAAACTACATCCACGAGCTCATCACTTTCCTTGTGACAAATATGTAAGAACCAAATCTCCCTTCTCCCTTTTATAATGTAATCACCTGGTCAATGATCAAATTCCTTCGTGATTTTCTCTACTTATGACATCTATTGCAGGGAGAGGGATCCCTTACTCTGTCGACTCTCCCTGAGATTTCTTCAATTTTTTTTTAATCCCGGTAAAGGGTTTTTTACTGGGAGTTTTTTCTCAGCCGAGCTAAGGGTGTAAGGGCAGGGTGTCATATTGTATCATACTGTATGGAATGTAAAGCCCACTGAGACAAATGTATTTGTGATTGATGAACATGATGAAACTGGAGCACTGCCATGTGTTCATTTGACATACAGCTGACAGTTAAAGACCTACGGTACTTCACCGGTGGAAATATGAAGGTGTATTGAACTCTGAACTCTCTATTTATGTAGAATAAATATTCCTTCTTTTTTT
>CM049415.1:2565000-2570000 GCA_026929865.2 Hyperoplus lanceolatus | reverse complement strand
CACACACACACACACCTTCTTTTGACATTCATTGACATAATGCATTCACTAGCCCCATACCCTAACCCCAACCATCAAAACTAAATACCTAAAACTGGTCCTCACAAAGTTTCCTGTACACACACACACACACACACACACACACACACACACGCACACGCACACGCACACGCACACACACACACACACACACAGTTGATAGCCTCGTTTGAGTAGGATCCGTCTTGCTAAGACCTGCGCAATTATGACGCACGTCTTGCTGACGAGGCTACTCTCTCTCTCACACACACACACACACACACACACACACACCACACACTCACACACTCACTCACACTCTCTCCACACACACACACACACACACACAGTGAATCTCTCTCTCTCTCTCCCCTTTAGGACCAGAGGATAGTGACGCCCCTCTCTCTCGCCCTCACGTCTCACCACACAGAGCGAGTGCAGACTGGACTCTCTCTGCTCTTTGAAGCCACGCCCCTCCCAGACTTCCCCGCTCTCATGTGAGTCGCTACCTGTTATCGCACTGAAGCCATATGTTCGTTTGATTTATTAACATTAAAGGTGCAGTGTGTAATATGACATCATCAAGTAAGTTCTAGAAAGTTCTAGAATGCACCGCTCCCTGGGTAACCCCAACCCTTTTGAATAATAACAGAAGCTACAGTGGCCTTCAAGGACAAGAACAATTCTAAATTTTAAACAATGCACCTGATGACATTCCAACTATTACACTTTCAAAATGGCGGCACGAGGCCTTGGTCCAAAATATGCAGAAATATGGACATATATGAGACCCTTTCTAAGGAAAAATAATAATAATTCTAAAAAAAGATTCAGCTATTATGCACTAAATTAAACGTACTTATGGATATTATAATTATTTTCTACAAAATCTGCTAGGAAATAAAACCCAAAATTCTACACACTGCAGCTTTAAGTCCAAATTGCCAGTGCAAATAGTTTAGCTTAGGTGTGTGTGTGTGTGTGTGTGTGTGTGTGTGTTGTTGTTTTGATAATATCGTATGTTTTTTTTTTTCTTTATTTGAACCCAACATTGATCTTTGCCTTAAAGTAATATAAAAAACCATAAAGGTGTGTAAGAGAAGTGAAACATTTTCTAAGGTTTATTCTCATAACTGAATAAACAAACTTTCCTCACAGGGAAATGTAGATCCCTGGAACATTGTTTTAAGTTAGAAAGCTTCCTGAAAAGTCACTGTTGCACTGGTGGTGTTGTTTACAGCAGCAGGGCCCACAGTTTGGTTTACAAACATATTCTAGTCTTAACGTTTGGTTCCAGGTGCATCAAAAAAATTTTTTTGATGAAATAAGTATTCATTACTTTTAATTTTTTTTTATTTTTTAAAGATATTTTTTGGGCATTTTTATGCTTTATTGATAGTGCAGAGAGACAGAGGTGAAAGGGGGCAGAGGGCGAGCCCTGACACTGCAGAGAACTTGTGTCCTTGGGCAAGACATCGAACCCGGGTCTGCTGCTGGGCCCGGCCCGGGAGGGGGACACCCTACCAACTGAGCTAAAGGCGCCCCCCTAAGTATTCATTACTACAAATGAAATTACCTTGTGAAATGTGGACAGTAGTTTGCCACTCATTAATCAAACCCGTCTTCCTTCAGCCTGGGAGAAAGCATGGCGGCTAACAACGCGTATCGACAGAGAGAATCTGAGATGTCCGTCAAACGTGTTGCCGTGCAAGAGGTCCCGCCCCCTAGCAACCAGGACTCGTCCAGAGGCGTCAACGGGCTGGTGGAGAAGATACAGAACGGGTTAGAGGTACAGTTTGGGTTGATTATTATTATTATTATTATTATTATTATTATTATTATTATTATTATTATTATTATTATTATTTTATTTTAAATACTTTTTGGGGCATTTTTTACAGTCTTGAGGGACAGAGATGAAATGGGGCAGAGAGGGGAATGACATGCAGAGAACAACCCGGGCTGGATTCTAACCCGGGTCTGCAGTGAAGAGGACAGACAGACAGACAGGCAGAGAGAGAGTGGAATGACATGCAGAGAACGACCCGGGCTGGATTCTAACCCGGGTCTGCAGTGAAGAGGACAGACAGACAGACAGACAGAGAGAGAGTGGAATGACATGCAGAGAACGACCCGGGCTGGATTCTAACCCGGGTCTGCTGTGAAGAGGACTGAGCCTTTTTTATAACTAATGTCCCTTTTTGTTTTTTTCCAGTTGCAGGAACAAGTTCAAGACTCGTACGTGTCTGAGATCATCAACGTTTATGAACAGAAGCTTTCTGCGTTCGCCGTGAGTACGATTCTCAATAGAAGAATAAACTATTTACTGTGACAAAAGCTTCCACATTTGACCTGATTATTAGTTCTAAAAAAATAAATAATTAATTGCAAATGTTTTTTTTTTTTTAGCTTTCCTGCTATGTCTCTTAACACTTGAATATAATAACGAAAAAACTCAAATTCAAATTTGTCTGTCTGTCTGTCTGTCTGTCTGTGTCTCTGTCTGTCTGTCTGTCTGTGTCTCTGTCAGTCTAAGGAGAGCCGGCTTCAGGACCTGTTGGAGGCTAAAACTCTTGCTCTGTCCCAGGCCGACCGACTCATCTCACAGAATCACTTCCAGCGCGCTCAAGCCGAGGCCGAGGTGACATCACTTTAAAACATCTTTATTGTGGAAAATAGAAAATATCGTCCTATATTTTAGGGCTTCTTGGGATTTTATACCTTCTGCTGTACGTCCAGGTTTTTTCTTAGCAGTAGAATCAACAACTGAAACATTTCTTTGGTGGGGGGGGGGAGACACCAGTTTGTAAACGCTGCCATACTGAGAAATACAGAGAGAGTTTTGTGAAGCTGATAATAGTCTTCATCAACTTTGTGTCAACTTGTTTGGTTTGAATGTTTTTGACATTCAAGTGCAAAGAATAATTAGGTAGAGCAGGTAAAAATCCTTCCCAATGTCTGTTTTGATGGTTTTTATCACGTTTTATCACACTTATGGATCTGAGATGACGCTAGATAACTCGCTGCTTGAAGACCGCAGTGCATTAATGCATGGATGACGTAGCGACGATGCCACATTGCCTCTCCTGATGCTGCATCGGCATTGATACTTTATCTAATTTTCATGGCATGCACAGCATAATGCACTGGCATTAGCTCAAAGAACCATTTTGCTTTTTTTTAAGACCACGGATCACCCAAATTGTGGCGAAAATCACATTTATTAAAAAAATTAAAAATTAAAACAAAAAAAATAAAAAAAATAAGCTGTATCAGCTATAGTGTATTACAGAACAGTTGCAGTGGCGTGTTGGTTCGCAGAATCAAGGTCCACTATAGGCTACTGACAATCACATAAATATTTTATATTATTTATTCTTTTTTTCTCCCCCATCTAATTTTGACGATTTTAAGAAAAATTTGTTGGTGTGTAAGGCTAATGGATTTTAAATAAAACCTGTGAACCTTAACTTTTAAATGTATTTTATTTCATGTTTCTATGTGCTACACAGGCTTAGATATTAAGGTTTTGGTAGACTTGAATGCTTTTTTTCAGAAAACCCTCGGCATTAAGGACATGATCCTAATGCCATAATCATACAATATTTCTATTAACTAATACAGTAATACTAATGCTGTGTGTGTATTCCAGGCTGCAGTAAACTTGGCTCTCTGCTGAAGGAAGGAGGCAGAGAGGCGTCTTATAATTACATTTGACGAAAATGTAAAAAAAATAATTAAAAAAAAATTACACACTATAGCTTTAATGTTGAGTAATAATCTACACTACTAATACAGTACAATGTGTGTGTTCCAGGCGCGTAAGCTTGGCTCTCTGCAGAAGGAGGCGGAGAGGCGTCTTATAATTACATTTGACGAAAATAAAAAAAATATATAAGAAAAAAAAAAGTTAAAAAGTTACACACTATAGCTTTAATGATGAGTAATAATCTACAATACTAATACAGTAATACTAATGCTGTGTGTGTATTCCAGGCGCGTAAACTTGGCTCTCTGCAGAAGGAGGCGGAGAGGCGTCTTATAATTACATTTGACGAAAATAAAAAAAATATATAAGAAAAAAAAAAGTTAAAAAGTTACACACTATAGCTTTAATGATGAGTAATAATCTACAATACTAATACAGTAATACTAATGCTGTGTGTGTATTCCAGGCGCGTAAACTTGGCTCTCTGCTGAAGGAGGCAGAGAGGCGTCTTATAATTATATTTGACGAAAATGTAAAAAAAATAATTAAAAAAAAATTACACACTATAGCTTTAATGATGAGTAATAATCTACACTACTAATAAAGTACAATGTGTGTGTTCCAGGCTCGTAAGCTTGGCTCTCTGCTGAAGGAGGCGGAGAGGCGTCGTGAGGAGCTGCAGGGGAAGCTGAGCGGTCAGGTTCAGGAGGAGGAGCGAGTCCAAGCCGACATGGAGCAGCTGCTGGAGCACAACGCCAGACTACAGCAGGACTCAGAGGAGCACCAGAGCCTCAAAGGGGCCTATAATGCCTTGCTCAACAGGTCAGTAAAGGGCCTATAATGCCTTGCTCAACAGGTGAGTAAGGGGCCTATAATGCCTTGCTCAACAGGTCAGCGGCAGGACGGATATATTCACACAATAGTCATATTTAAATTCAGTATCTGAGGGTCTTGGAAAGTCTAAAAGGGTATTTTAAAATGTCTTAAATTTTACTTCTAAAGGTAGTTTTTAAAGAGTATTAATGGGTAATTAAATGCCTTGCTCAACAGGCGAGTAAGGGGGGTTATAATGCCTTGATCAACAGGTGAGTAAAGGGCCTATAATGCCTTGATCAACAGGTGAGTAAAGGGCCTATAATGCCTTGCTCAACAGGTGAGTAAGGGGCCTATAATGCCTTGCTCAACAGGTGAGTAAGGGGCCTATAATGCCTTGCTCAACAGGTCAGCGGCAGGACGGATATATTCACACAATAGTCATATTTGAATTCAGCAT
>CM049415.1:2497500-2550000 GCA_026929865.2 Hyperoplus lanceolatus | reverse complement strand
CCTGCAGTAAAGGTTCACGGGTCGGATTTGAACCCGCGACCACTGCAACGAAGGCCAGAGCCAATATGGTACACGCTCTATCCACTACACCACTAGAGCGTTTTTTTAATGTATTTATTTTTAAATGCGTTAATTTTTTTTTTATTTTATTTTTTTTTTTTTTTATTATGAATTTTATTTTAATTTAAGGAAAATGTATAGGAGTGAGTCAAGTTAAACAACAACAACAATATTATTATTATTTATTTTTCAAGAAAATAAATAAAATGAAATAACAACCAAAAAAAATCAGATATTAATCAAATAAAATTAAATTAATTCAAATAAAATTTAATTAGATTTTAAATTAAAATGGGGCGGGGCATTTCATCAATGTTTAACTCGAGTACGTCAATAAGTCTCAAGTGTGTGTGTGTGTGTGTGTGTGTGTGTGTGTGTGTGTGTGTGTGTGTGTGTGTGAAGTGATGAAGCCTCAGGATGATGGAGGTGTGACAGATCAGCTGTATGCGGAGATCAAACCGGCCGTCGACGGAGCGAATTACATCATCAAACACATGCGCAACAAGAACGACTACAACGAGGTGAGATGGACACACACACACACACACACACGCGATACACACACACACGATACACACACACACGATACACACACACACGATACACACACACACGATACACACACACACGATACACACACACACGATACACACACACACACGCGATACACACACTCACATATACACACATACAGCCCTCAGAAACGAGTTGAAATACACATGAACACTGGCTGATATTCCCTTCCCTTCTACGCATAATAAGTTACATAATGCCAAATTTGCACTTTTATTTAAACATTTTTTAAATATTTCTGAAACAGTCTCATTTTTCCTCTGATGATCATAAATTACAGCAAACGAGACCATCAGTGCAAAGAATGCTATTTTTATATAGTTTTTCTTAATGCCTTTGTCATGGGGTATACGCTCACCCAGGAACAACAGCTGGCGTGGTAAAAACACTACCGCTTTTGTCCAAAGGGGGGCGCTAGAATGAACACAAACGGAGCACCTTTTAAAGACTAAACAAACCTTTTTCGTTCCCCTTTACAGGAGAAAGATAACTGGAGTGGGATCGCGCGTACGGTTGACCGATTGTGTCTGTTCCTGGTTACCCCGGTGATGACTGTTGGGACCATCATCATATTCCTGATGGGAATCTGTAACCACCCGCCACACCTTCCATTCCAGGGAGACCCACATGACTACTCAGAGGAAAACCCACGCCTAGTGTAACAGACAGGCAGACACAGACGGACGGACGGACAGACAGACAGACAGACAGACAGACAGACAGACGGACGGATGGACACTCACTCACCTGGCCTGCAAGGAGGAAAACCCACGCCGAGTGTAACACACAGACAGACAGACAGACAGACGGACGGATGGACACTCACTCACCTGGCCTGCAAGGAGGAAAACCCACGCCTAGTGTAACAGACAGGCAGACACAGACGGACGGACGGACAGACAGACAGACGGACAGAAGGGTGGACAGACAGACACACAGACGGACAGACACACACTCACTCACCTGCCCTTCAAGGAGGAAAACCCACGCCGAGTGTAACACACAGACAGACAGACAGACAGACGGACGGATGGACAGACACAGAAAGACACAGACACACAGACAGACAGAGAGAACGACAGACAGACAGGCAGATAGACAGACAGACGGGCGAATGGGCCGGTGGACAGACAGACAGGTAGACAGTCAGACAGACACACACACATACTGGACAACACACAGACAGACATACAGACACACAGATAGACAGACATACACACACACACACACACATACACTCGCTCGCACGCACGCATGCACTTCCTAATAATGTTAAATTGTGCATCATAGCACAAAGTGTGTAACTTTTACTTGAAGTGGAAACATGAATTCAGTTCATTACTATGTGACTTTTTATTTGTGTGGTTTGAATAAACATTTACACTCAAAAGTCATCTTTGATTTCCCTTGTTCTGTCTCTGTTGTGAAAGGAGCTACGAGGAACTTTTAAATATTTCTCAAACAGTCTAATTTTTTCTTTGTGTGTTAGAGGTGCAATGTGTAATATGACATCATCACGAAAGTTCTAGAAAGTTCTAGAATGCAACGCTCCCTGGGTAACCCCACCCCTTTAGAATAATAACAGAAGCTACAGTGGCCTTCAAGGACAAGAACAATTCTATATGTTAAAGAATGCACCTGATGACATTCCAACTATGACACTTTCAAGATGGCGGCACTAGGCCTTGGTCCAAAATATGCAGAAATATGGACATATATGAGACCCTTTCTAAGGGGAAAATAATAAAAACATTTTTTTTAGGGATTAAAAAAATAGTTTTCTGCTATTACGCACTAAATTAAATGTACTTATGGATATTATAATTACTTTCTACAACATCTGCTAGGAAATAAAACCCAAAATTCTACACACTGCAGGTTTTAAGTAAAAAATGTATATAGCCAGCGCCAGCCCTGACGTCACCTTCCGCAACAGTTCAGCGTCAACTGCCACGAGTCTGTAACCATGCGACGCTGTCGTCAAGGACCAGACGGTAAGTCTGACTGACTTTTTAAAGGGACACTGTGTAACATTTTGAGTAATTTATCAGCTAAAATCAATGTCCTCATTCATAAATATGTCCTCATTGGTGTAAAATCCCCTCTGCCAATAATCTGAATTATCCTCCTGAGCGGAGAATTACAAATATTAATGTTACATTTTGTACATTGAGCAGGCAAGTCTAATGGAGGCGTCCATGTTTTTGGAATGTCATCAGGTGCATTGTTTAACATTTAGAATTGTTCTTGTCCTTGAAGGCCACTGCAGCTTCTGTTATTATTCTAAAGGGTTGGGGTTACCCAGGGAGCATTGCATTCTAGAACTTTGTAGAACTTTCTTGATGATGTCATATTACACACTGCCCCTTTAATGTTAATAAAATGTGTTGATACGATGCTTTCTGTTTTTATCATTGTGTTTAACAAATGGTAAGTAGCGGAATAGATCATTTCATATATTGGCTCATTGTAAACTTAAATTGCTATCGTATTGCTATCCTAGCTAACGTGTTGCTTGTCTGGCTTGACCACTCCCGCCAGCGTCTATTAAGCGCTGGCGTCGGCAAACAACGCTACGCCTCCATTGGCTGCTTCCCGGGGTTAGCCCCGCCGTAGATGATTGTGATTGGTTTAAATAAATAAAAACAGGCCAGCCCAGTTTCCCCCCGAATAGACGGCTCTAAACGGAGTGCTTCCAGACCATACTACTTGCTGTAGTTTGGTCTGGCTTTGCGAGACTAACGTATTGCTAACCAACGTATTACACTACGTAGCTAACCTATCTATCATCGTCGTTAACCTATCGTTAACTTAGCGTTAATTACCAACTAAATACGCTAGTTGGCTTTTTGAATGTGTGGTCACAAACTCTGTAATTTCCCAAACATATAGAGTAAACATGTACAGTTTTTAGCACTTAATTGAGGGGGTTATGAGGTGTAGTGAGTCCCAAAAAGTAATTGTCTGCTAAAACCTGGTTTAGTATATCACACAGTAGCTTTCATCTGGACCCAACAGTTAATAACGCGCCGAGAGCATGTTTTGCCACAGAACGTTAGATCCATGGTAACGGCATAGGTTTGACAAACATATTACGTTTCTTAGCTGAATAATCTACAATTTTATGGCTAAAAAAATATTCAGCCTGATCAGGTTTTCCCTTACTTAAATGTAGGCTGTAACAAAGTATTTTTTCTGAGGTTTTTTAGTTGGGGATCTAAAATACCCTCATTAATATTTAGAAACTATTATTAAGTTAGCTTTTAGCTTCAGTGCCCCCGACTCCTGGAATAACTTACAGCAACTAAATACCTTCATATCTTTTAACCAATTTAAACAAACTATCTTAAATCTGCCAAACTCTACCTGTAACTGTTTTAATTAGGCTATATTGTACTTTCACCCATTTCATTTTAATTGCTGCCACTATTCACCACTGTGTAAATGTTTCAATTGTTTTTTTCTCTTCACCTGTTGTTGTGTATTTGATGTTTTTGCATTGAATATTGTGTATGTATTGTTGTTTTTCCTTTGAATTTGTTTTGAACTCGATGTCATTGTAAATGAGGGTCAGCCCTCAATTGGTCTCTGGAGGATAAATAAAAGTTAAATGAAAAAGTTGATTTGATGATGGTTTATAATCAGTCTATGGTTAAAATAAGCTACACAGCAGTCTTCTATTTTTTTAAATTGATTTCACTTTTTTGTCCTGCTGTGTTATACAGTACAGTAGTGTATGATCTGTGTGCTGTGTGTGTGTGTTATGGCTTATTTTTAGGGAGTAAAAGTTGGAAGAATTCATGATGCAATCCAAACCACCTCCGGGGAGCTGATCAAGCACAAGGTTTGCGATTTTTTTAAATGATTGATTTGAAACAATGACATAGGTTTGGCTTGAGAGAACTTTTACATTATCACCACTCACACCCTAAATACCAATACTGTGTAGGGCTGCAACTAACGATTATTTTGATAATCGATTAATCTGTCGATTATTTTCTCGATTAATCGATTAGTGTTTTGGTCCGTAAAATGTCAGAAAATGGTGAAATTTTTTTATCAATTTTCCAAAGCCCATGTTGACGTCCTCAAATGTATTGTTATGTCCAAAACACACAGATATTTCAGTTTACTGTCATAATAGGATTAAAGAAACCAGAAAATATTCACTTTTGAGAAGCTGAAATCAGAGAATTTGGAAATTTTTTATTAAAACATTACTCAAAACGATTAATCGATTATCAAAATAGTTGCCGATTATTTTGATAATCGATTAATAATCAATTCGTCGATTAATCGTTGCAGCTCTAATACTGTGTTTCCCAGATTCCCAGATTATGTTGGAGCTATGAGTTGTTGTGGAAGACAAAATGAAGCATTTCGCTATACAAGAGAGCTGAGCACATTTCTACAGGTGAGTAAAATATATGAAAAATAGATAAATAAATATATTTACTCACTTGGAAAATACAGCTTATGTGACTTTTATCACAAAATCGTCATATTTTCGAGCATCAGAATCATGACATGAGCAATAATGTTTTCTTTTCACTGTACCAATGTAGCACTTGCTACTCATGTAAGCACCTTATTTGTCTAAATAAGTGGTCTAATGGAAAACAATACTGTTATTGGCAATGATGAAATGTAAGTAAGTACTTTCTACTTTTATTCTACTTCTTGTCAGAGAGAAACATATTGTATTGTGTATTCCACTGCATTTGTCTTGACCGCTTCAGTTACTTAGTTATTTTGCAGATAATGATTTCACATACAAAATGTGGCGCTACGCAGACCAAAGTGTATGTCAATTGTTTTATTGTTGCAGTGCAAACATGAATACAGTTAATTTCCCCTGTTTTAAAAACAAATCAAACACACAAGTTATACCGTGTATTATACAGCCAACAGCAGTTAAAAAACCTTTTTCCCTTCCAATGGTTAACCTCGCTCCCACAAACCATAGCCCTACAGCGACACCCAGTGTACAACCAGTGAACAGCAATTACATGCCGACTATTCAAACAACATATTTGTCTCCTACAATCAGTAATGTGCATATTTTTTATGAAGTTAAAAACAACTTTAGTACCCTAGCTAAACACAAATGGCACTTAAAAGTAGACACTAAAACATGACACCACTCACTACAGTGAACAAAGCTGGAGCCCCATAATAAAACCAGACCTTTGAGATACAGTGTTAAACATGTTAACATTTCTACTCAAATGAAATACAGAAGATACACTGTGTGCACAATTATTAGGCAAGTGAGTATTTTGGCCATATCATAATTTTTATGCATATTTTCCAACTTCAAGCTGTATAAACTTGAGTGCTTATTGGATTTAAGCATACCAGGTGATGTGTATTTGCGTAATGAGTGAGGGTGTGGCCTAAGGAGAGCAACACTCTATATCAAGGTGTGCATAGTTATTAGGCAGCTTCTCTTTCTCAGGCAAAAAAAGAGATTTAACAGACTCTGAAAAGTCAAAAATTGTAAAATGTCTTTCAGAGGGATGCAGCACTCTCAAAGAACCATCAAACGTTTTGTTGCAAATAGCCAACAGGGTCGCAAGAAACATGTTGAGAAAAAAAGATGCAAATGAACTGCCAAAGATTTGAGAAGAGTCAAACGTGAAGCTACCAGGAACCCATTATCCTCCAGTTCTGCCATATGAACTGTAACCTACCTGGAGTGCTCAGAAGTACAAGGTGTTCAGTGCTTAGAGACATGGCCAAGGTAAGGAAGGCTGAAGCCCGACCACCACTGAACAAAACACAAGTTGAAACGTCAAGACTGGGCCAAAAAATATCTGAAGACAGATTTTTCAAAGGTTTTATGGACTGATGAGATTAGAGTGACTCTTGATGGACCAGATGGATGGGCCCGTGGCTGGATCAGTAACGGACACAGAGCTCCACTTTGCCTCAGACGCCAGCAAGGTGGAGGTGGGGTACTGGTATGGGCTGGTATTATTAAAGATGAGCTAGTTGGACGTTTTAGGGTTGAAGATGGCCTCAAAATCAACTCCCAAACCTACTGCCAGTTTTTAGAAGACACTTTCTTCAAGTAGTGGTACAGGAAAAAGTCTGCATCTTTCAAGAAGACCATGATTTTTATGCAGGACAATGCTCCATCGCATGCATCGAAGTACTCAACTGCATGGCTAGCCAGTAAAGGCCTTAAGGATGAAAAAATAATGACATGGCCCCCTTCCTCACCTGACCTAAACCCTATTGAGAACCTGTGGGCCCTGCTTAAACGGGAGATTTACAGTGAAGGAAATCGGTACACCTCTCGGAACAGTGTCTGGGAGGTTGTGGTTGCTGCTGCACAAAAAGTTGATCGTCAACAGATCAAGAAACTGACAGACTCCATGAATAGAAGGCTTGTGACAGTTATTGAAAAGAAGGATGGCTATATTGGTCACTGATTTTTGTTGTTGATATGTCAGAAATGTTTATTTGTAAATTGAGTTGATTTATTATTCTCACTTTAACAGATGAAAATAAACAAGTGAGATGGGAACATTTTAGTTTTTTCATTTAGTTCCATAATAATTCTGCACACTAATAGTTGCCTAATAATTGTGCACATCTCATCATTGTCTGGCTCTTTTGGGCAGTGTTCTTGTTTACCTGAGAAATATTTGAAGTCTAGAAGGCATGTATCATCAATACAAACAATCTAACACAAAATGAATTAAGTAGTAAAAGGCAGTAAACCATATTACCGTTTACATTTTTAATTCTCTGGTCCATTATGAAGCCAGCTCATGCTGCTGCTGCTGCTGCAACGATCAGAAGGACTCCAACCACACTGCGACTGACACCTGCGGCTTTATTTGGACACGCTGAAAGTGAAAAGCAGTCCATTAAATGATATAACTATAAGTAAATCAGGGTCCCCCCCCTCCCTCCCAAAGAGGATCAGGAGCTTATAGGCTTAATTAACTTTGTGTTGACTCGTTTGGCAATGGCCTGAATGTAACCGCAATTCATTTATATGAAAAGTTACGCACTATATCTTTAATGTTGAAGTTAAACAACAACACATCATCATCCTCTGTAGTATCTGCACAGCAATATCCTTTGCATTGTATAAAGTCCCTCTGAAGTACCAGACCAACACTAACTTTGCCTGTTGCCGTAATATTACTGTGGGTATATTTCAATGTTGAATGGAAAACCAATATTCATTTGGTTAATTGGTTTAAAGGACAGATTACACGTTCTACTCACGTGGTGGACAGAAAGTTGCATTCCTCCAGTTTGTTTGAGTGCTGACGCTGCAGCTGTAGACCAGACCAGAAACACTGTCTGAAAGCACCAGAGAGCTGCTGATGTTGTAGAGCTGCTGGTCAGTCTTCTGGACTGTGGTGTTGAAGGTCACGTTGGATGAAGGGCTGGTGGACCAGGTGATCTCAGGCTCAGGGTAGATCCTCTCTGAGCTGCAGATGATCCTGTTTCCTACCTGCTCAATGTCCACTTCACCCACCGGAGCTGGAAACAAAAAAATCCTTTAGTTTGCAACAAATAATTTATTATAATTTTAGTTAAAGTATCAGTACAATTTAAAAGTTCCTTCTGGAAGATTTAAAATGTAAATTTGTGCAAACCTTTACAAATGCACTGCACATGTGGAAGTATGTCTGTGTGTTTCTCATACCTTCCACTTTCAGGTTGACTTTTGAGTGCAGGTAGCCATAGCCGATTCTAATAGCGCATGTGTATTTGCCCTCGTCCTGAACATCCACCCCAGTCAGCAGGAGCGAGGCGTTTCCTTTGGAGATTTGGTCCTCAAACAATGACGTTCTGTTGATATATTGCTGGCTCACGGGTTGGTGTTTGCTTGAGCCTGTGTAGTTGTATTCAATGACTATCACATTTCCTTCCTCCTTCATCCATAACATATCCTCTTTAATGCCCTCCTCGTGACTGCATGGCAAGATGCAGCTCTCCATGAAAACACAGGTGACATCAACATCAGGTTTTGACTGACCTGTTTCAGAAAACAAACTTAGTTATTCATGATTAAAGTTTATCTCCTTTTTTAATCGTTAATAATAAAATGTTATTTAAAGGTGCAGTGTGTAATATGACATCATCAAGAAAGTTCTACAAAGTTCTAGAATGCAACACTCCCTGGGTAACCCCAACCCTTTAGAATAATACAGACTACAGTGCCTTCAAGGACAAGAACAATTCTACATTTTAAACAATGCACCTGATGACATTCCAACTATGACACTTTAAAGATGGCGGCACTAGGCCTTGGTCCAAAATATGCAGAAATATGGACATATATGAGACCCTTTCTAAGGGAAAAAAAAATAATTAAAAAATAAATGTTCAGCTATTATGCACTAAATTAAATGTACTTATGGATATTATAATTACTTTCTACAAAATCTGCTAGGAAATAAAACCCAAAATTCTACACACTGCAGGTTTAAGCAAGAAGCATCTTAAAGTTCTCCACAGCCAAATAAAAACGATAAGACCAAAAAGACTGCAGAAGGAGTTTAACTCAGTCATTTCTACTACGAGAATAAAAGCCGTAATATTATGAGAATAGCCGTAATATTATGAGAATAACTGGACGTTTTAGGCTCTGTGTTGTTTAGAGAAGAAATATCAGGAGAAGAGTATTTTCCCTTGTATTAAATTGAGTAACGTGAAGCATCTTGTAAAGTTGTACAGGTTTCACAAATAAGGATAGCCTACTCTACTTAATCTCTTAACCGCAACGAAAGAAACTTTGTCTGTTCAGAAGAAAGAATCACACATACTTGGATGAAATTGTCTCTTTTGTGGAGGAAGAGGGTGGTTTTGCCGAATTATGTATTTTTCCCTGTAAAACTACGACTTTATTCTCGTAATATTATGACACATTACTCATATTATATAACATAACTGCTATATAATTATTTTTTATTATTTAATGTAATAAAATACTAATAAATAATTGATGAAAATTAGCATTGCAATAGAATGTGGCACACTGAAAGGAATGCTTTAGTTCCTGTATGGAATAAGATCAGACGGGCAGAGAACGTCTCACTCACTTCCTCCTGCTGAAGTCTTCGTCCACAGAAAGGCCGTGACCACCAAAACCAGGATGCCCTTGACCCCAAACATCCTCATGTCAAATTCAATGTGTCGAGCAGCACAGTACTGCAGAGGAAAGAGACTGAAGTGGGTATGGCTTTTCCAGACCAAGGAAGCAATAAGTCAATCACCTGGAATTTGTGACAAATTCATCATGTTGTAACCGGCCCAGAAGGAGTCATGTGAGGACACGCTGCAACAATATGCTGCATCAGGAAATCCCAGTGTTTTACAATTCATAATACCTGTTTGATTGAT
The DNA here is from genome assembly GCA_026929865.2 of Hyperoplus lanceolatus. Lineage (NCBI taxonomy): Eukaryota > Metazoa > Chordata > Actinopteri > Uranoscopiformes > Ammodytidae > Hyperoplus > Hyperoplus lanceolatus. The sequence continues at coordinate 2,539,995 of CM049415.1, read as the reverse complement.
TCTCATATGTAAATGTTCAGCTGTGCTTGTTCCAGAAGTAGAAAGTTACTAGGTTTAATTGAGATACATTTTGATCTACTTGTGATTTATTAAGCAATTCAGTGTTATGCTTTATGTCACCTTTTTAATAGCAGTCAATAAGACCAGTTCAAATTAGCTCTAACTTTAACAGCTGCAACATTGTAATGCATCAATATGATTATAATATTAATTTGCTACTTAAACTATACTTATGTTTTAGTTTGTTGCCTCGTTTCCTTATTTAAGGGAACAGACCATAGACCTGTATTAAGGCTTGGGAGTAACTGGGAGAGCAAGGCTACGGTTACCATGGGACTTCAGACAATCATCATTAAAGATGACCTGACAAGCTGTTCATGTAAAGTCAGGTTCAAGTCATGCAATAATAGGTACTGCATATGTCTTACAATATTTTGTAAGGGAGACCTGTTTTCCTTTCCCACGTTACCATTCACACACACATTCATACATAATAGGTACTGCATATTGGGGCGACCGTGGCTCAGGTGGTTAAGCGGGTTGGCCAATGATCCTAGGGTTGGCGGTTCGATCCCCGCCCGGCCACCTGTGTCATGGTTGTTGTGTCCTTGGGCATGACACTTCACCCACCTTGCCTCGTGTGAATGTGTATGACTGCTGTATGTTTGAGGTGGTGGTCGGAGGGGCCGTAGGCGCTGAATGGCAGCCACGCTTCCGTCAGTCTGCCCCAGGGCAGCTGTGGCTACTGACTGTGTGTGAATGAATGGAACCTGGAACCCTGTAAAGTGTCTTTGAGGGCCTTGAAAAGCGCTATATAAATCCAATCCATTATTATTATTATATGTTTATTGGATAATGTGCAACTGACTGTCTTACAATATTCCTGCAGAGCTGGTTAGTAACTGACAAGTCAAGTCATTTTGATTTATATAGCCAAGCAACTGCAGTCTGGTCTCAACAAATAACAATTTGCCCCAGGGAACTTTGCAATCTGCACAGCCTACCACACCCTCTATCCCTGATTCAGATAAGAAAAAACGCCCTGAAAATAACTTTATCAGGAACAAAGAGAAAGCAGAAAGAGACCAACAGAAATCCACAGTTGAATTTCATGAAGCCATCAGACTGTTAAACAAGACTGAGAACGTCAGTTACATAAGAATTTCACTGCGCATTGCCCTGTGCAAATGTGTATGTGACGAATAAATAAACAAAACTAAAATGTGCGAATAAGGTGCACAAGGACATATAAAAACGTCAATGTCGCTAAGTACAGTAGGTTCAACCTTAGCTAATAGAGAGGCCAACAAGCACAGAGGGAGAGAGAAGGAAAAAACTCAATTTTTATACCTCCAAGCCTGCGATAGCCGAAGTCTGGAGGTATTTAGTTTTTTGGTTGTCCCTCCATCCGGGCTCTTACTGTGAGCACACAATCTCAAGAACTCCTTTTCTTTTAATTGAACTTTACACAAATTCCGTTTTTTTTTTTTGTTTGTTTGTAACAAACCTTGTCCTGTCCAGAAATATAATAAATGAAAGTCTGACCGATCTTCCGTCTCCCCTGTCCTCCATCATCAATTTGAACTGCTCCTGTGCTGCCTAGCAACCCTGATTGCTGCCAACGGAGACAGCCTTGTCAACGGAGGAAAGAAGAAAAAGAAGTTGCCTACCAGACGAAAAGAAAAGAAAAGTACAAGAAGAAATAAAAGAAAGTACAAGAAAAAAAGAAAGGAAGATAAAAGTTAAGAAGATGGAGCAACACGTTGCTGTTTTGTTATTTTTGATTTTATTTTATGCCATTTCTGAAAAAAACCCAATGAATCTTGGGATATGTTGGGCCTCGAAGGATACTTGTTGGACCCTTCAAAACCGTGAAATGAAGGCTGCATTTCTCGGCCGCATATGAAGGAGCCTTGCAAATGGGACAAGCCTTTGCGCGCTGCTATGACGCAATCGGTCTTCAAATGCAGCCTTCGTAGGCTGCGGCCCCTCGAATGGGATACAGCTTATAACTTACAGCCATCAGCATTCAAAAACCATTTTCCAACTGTGAACCCTCCAACCTACAAACCATAGCCCTACAGCGACACCCAGTGTACAACGAGTGAACAGCAATTACATGATGACTATTCATACAACATATTTGGCTCCTACAATCAGTAACGTGCAGATTTTTTATAAAGGTACACAAATGAAACTAGTGCCCTAGCGAAATACAAATGGTACTTAAAAGTAGACACTAAAACATGACCCCACTCACTACAGTGAACAAAGCTGGAGCCCGCAATGACACCAGACCTTTTAGATTCAGTGTTAAACATTTTAACTTTTCTACTCGATTAAAATACACAAGATATGAAAACAGCTTTGCAGCGAGCTTTCATTTGCTCAAAAGGACAAAGAGATACAATGATCATTGTCGTTTCTTTTCAAGCGTTGTGTAAACTCCCTGAAACTGTGCAAAGGACGACAATAATCTGTGTTGGTTTCAAACGTTCCCTTTCAAAGCATGTTGAAGTGTCCATAGATAGATGCAGTCCAGTGTAGAGCCGTACACTCAAACCTGTCTTTCATTAATCAGCCTGGATGAAGATGTTTGTCAAATAGCTCCAAAATACAGAACAGAAAGCTTTAAAAAAATAAAAAATGCCCTGTTAGTTGTAACATGATTCACCATTGGACTTGGGAATTCTAATGAATGCGCGCAAAAAATGATTAAGAAACTAACGAGAATATTAGTATTAGTCAGTATTAGTCAGTTCCAGCGAAGCAAAGACCATACTCTACTGAATGTCTTTCATTCCTTTCTCTTCATTTCATCTTTCAGGATCAATTTTCCTGCAATAAAAGAGAAACAGAGAAAGATAAACTTTTACATTAAAAATCACAATGTTAATGTACAACTCTTTGTGTGCGTTTTACATGTTTTTGTGATTGTTTTGCATCACTTAAAAGTCGTTTTTATATATTTTTTTTAGTCTTTTTAAGCTTCGGCATGTGTTTCTTTGCAGCCATTATATCTCTTTCATTAGTTGTATTTCACAGTTAGCTCATAGGATTTACTTATATTTCTTGATTGTATCATTGTTTGGTTCTTTTGAACAGTGTTCTCGTTAACCTGAGAAATGTTTGGAGTCTAGAAGGCATGTATCAATTCAAACAACTTGACACAAAAAATAATGGAGACGTAAAAGGCAGTAAACCATATTACCGTTTAAATGTTTCATTCTCTGGTCCAGTATGAAGCCAGCTCATGCTGCTGCTGCTGCTGCAACGATCAGAAGGACTCCAACCACACTGCCACTCACACCTGCGGCTTTATTTGGACACGCTGAAAGTGAAAAACAGTCCATTAAATGATATAACTATGAATAAATACAGAGATATTTCTGGAGCTGATCATTTATATTTGAAGTTACGCACTATATCTTTAATGTTGCAAAAGAACAACAACACATCATCTGTAGTATCTGCACAGCAATATCCTTTGCATTGTATAAAGTCCCTCTGAAGTACCAGACCAACACTAACTTTGCCTGTTGCCGTAATATTACTGTGGGTATATTTCAATGTTGAATGGAAAACCAATATTCATTTGGTTAATTGGTTTAAAGGACAGATTACACGTTCTACTCACGTGGTGGACAGAAAGTTGCATTCCTCCAGTTTGTTTGAGTGCTGACGCTGCAGCTGTAGACCAGAGCAGAAACACTGTCTGAAAGCACCAGAGAGCTGCTGATGTTGTACAGCTGCTGGTCAGTCTTCTGGACTGTGGTGTTGAAGGTCACGTTGGATGAAGGGCTGGTGGACCAGGTGATCTCAGGCTCAGGGTAGATCCTCTCTGAGCTGCAGATGATCCTGTTTCCTACCTGCTCAATGTCCACTTCACCCACCGGAGCTGGAAACAAAAAATCAATTAGTTTGCAACAAAAGAACAGTGAAAAATAATTTTAGTTAAAGTAGCTACGAGAAACTTTGAGTTTTTTGTGAATCCTAGCGCCCCCCTTTGGACCAATGCTGTAGTGTTTTTACGATACAATCTTTGCTAGCGCATGCATTTGTTTTGGAAGCGAGAGCCCAGATGCATCCCCATTAGATAATGTATTTATTTAAATGTGACCAATAATGGTAATATGCCGATGGAGAAGCAGAATAAACTAGCGTAGCGTAGCGTTCTGGAAACACAGGCTTTACGGTCTGCCCTAAATAATGTTAAAAATCAGACCTGTGCAAAGGCATTAATAGTAACTAAAAATAGCTTTCTTTTGCTGTTACAGGTCATTTATTATCATCAGAAGAACAATTTGACTGTTTCATAAGCATTTAAAAGTCCCTTGTTGAAGTAAAAAGTGCATTTTCTGCAAACCTTTACAAATGCACTGCACATTCTGAAGTATGTCTTTGTGTTTCTCATACCTTCCACTTTTAGGTTGACTTTAGACTCCTGGTAGGTCCTGTTGACTGCAATTGAGCATATGAATTTGCCCTCGTCCTGAACATCCACCCCAGTCAGCAGGAGCGAGGCGTTTCCTTTGGAGATTTGTTCCTCAAATAATGATGTTCTGTTTATGTATTTTTGGCTCGCGGGTGGGGGTTGGCCTGGGCCTGGGTAGTTGTGTCCAATGACTAACGTATATCCTATCTCCGTAACCCAATAGATATCCTTTTCTATTCTCCCCTCGTAACTGCACGGTAAAATGCAGCTCTCCATGAAAACACAGGTGACATCAACATCAGGTTTTGACCAACCTGTTTCAAAAAACAAACTTAGAGTTATTGATGATTAAATGTATCTCCTTTGTTAATCTTTAATAATATGCTATTTAAGCAACAAGCATCTTACAATTCTCCACAACCAAATAAAAACATTAAGAAAATTACTTAAAACCAAAGAGACTGCGTAAGGAGTTTAACTGCCTGTCGTTTATAACCCTTGGTCTGGGCCTTGGAGCTGCAACAATGGCTAAATCATAGATTCGGAATTATAACATTACTACATTTATTTTATCATTTATTTGTTTATTTTTACAGGTACAGCGCAATATTAAGAAATAATTGTACCAGCTAATTTGCATCAGGCAGATAAAACAATAAAAAATAGATACATTACATTCTCTCCAAACTATCACAAATTAGCATTGCAATAGAATGTAGCACACTGAAAGGAATGCTTTAGTTGCTCTATGGAATAAGATCAGACGGGCAGAGAACGTCTCACTCACCTCCTCCTGCTGAAGTCTTCGTCCACAGAAAGGCCGTGACCACCAAAACCAGGATGCCCTTGACCCCAAACATCCTCGTGTCAAATTCAATGTGTCGAGCAGCACAGTACTGCAGAGGAAAGAGACTGAAGTGGGTATGGCTTTTCCAGACCAAGGAAGCAATAAGTCAATCACCTGGAATTTGTGACAAATTCATCATGTTGTAACCGGCCCAGAAGGAGTCATGTGAGGACACGCTGCAACAATATGCTGCATCAGGAAATCCCAGTGTTTTACAATTCATAATACCTGTTAGATTGATTCTCATATGTAAATGTTCAGCTGTGCTTGTTCCAGAAGTAGAAAGTTACTAGGTTTAATTGAGATACATTTTGATCTACTTGTAATTTATTAAGCAATTCAGTGTTATGCTTTATGTCACCTTTTTAATAGCAGTCAATAAGACCAGTTCAAATTAGCTCTAACTTTAACAGCTGCAACATTGTAATGCATCAATATGATTATAATATTAATTTGCTACTTGAACTATACTCATGTTTTAGTTTGTTGCCTCGTTTCCTTATTTAAGGGAACAGACCATAGACCTGTATTAAGGCTTGGGAGTAACTGGGTCATCAAGTCATGCAATAATAGGTACTGCATATGTCTTGCAATATTTTGCAAGGGAGACCTGTTTTCCTTTACCACGTTACCATTCACACACACATTCATTCATAATAGTAGGTACTGCATATTGGGGCGACCGTGGCTCAGGTGGTTAAGCGGGTTGGCCAATGATCCTAGGGTTGGTGGTTCGATCCCCGCCCGGCCACCTGTGTCATGGTTGTTGTGTCCTTGGGCAAGACACTTCACCCACCTTGCCTGGTGTGAATGTGTATGACTGCTGTATGTTTGAGGTGGTGGTCTGAGGGGCCGTAGGCGCTGAATGGCAGCCACGCTTCCGTCAGACTGCCCCAGGGCAGCTGTGGCTACTATGGTAGTTTACCACCACCAGTATGACTGTGTGTGAACGAATGGAACCTGGAACCCTGTAAAGTGTCTTTGAGGGCCTTGAAAAGCGCTATATAAATCCAATCCATTATTATTATTATATGTTTATTGGATAATGTGCAACTGACTGTCTTACAATATTCCTGCAGAGCTGGTTAGTAACTGACAAGTCAAGTCAATTTGATTTATATAGCCAAGCAACCGCAGTCTGGTCTCAACAAATAACAATTTGCCCCAGGGAACTTTGCAATCTGCACAGCCTACCACACCCTCTATCCCTGATTCAGATAAGAAAAAACGCCCTGAAAATAACTTTATCAGGAACAAAGAGAAAGCAGAAAGAGGCCAACATAAATCCACAGTTGAATTTCATGAAGCCATCAGACTGTTAAACAAGACTGAGAAAGTCAGTTAGCCCACCGCCTAATCATTATTTTAGTCTTGCACTTTATAGTTGAACTACAGCCGGACAGGTACATGAGAATTTCACTGCGCATTGCCCTGTGCAAATGTGTATGTGACGAATAAATAAACTAAACCAAAACGTTTGAAATAGTGTTGATGCCTCAACCTGAGCCAAACAAGAGGCCAAGGGAGAGGGGAGAAGGAAATAACCTACATTTGTTATGCCTCCAAGCCGGCGATGGCCGAAGTCTGCAGGTATTTTGATTTTTGGTTGTCCATCCGTATGGCCGTTATTGTGAGCGCAATATCTCAAGAACATTTTTAATTTGTGTAATTATCACAAGTTTTGGCACAATCATGAAAACATGGGTGTTGGTTACATCCCAGACAAAACATAAAAGTTCCTCCATCATCAGTAAGAGTTTGAACAGTCCGTTTTCCTCCTGTTGGCTCATGGACTGGATGTCTGATGGGGCTGTGGCGCCCCCTGCTGTTTGAAACTGCAAACAAATAATTTATTTTCAGAGTTCTTATTTCTCAAATAAAATAAATAAACTTTACATGGGAAGTAATAGTGATAGTAGAGGAAACATACAATTTAAGTAATAATCTCTGTGCAGAATATTTCATCATTTCAGTCTTAAAAATAGTTTTATGCGTTACAAACATCTCAAGAATGCTCAGCCATTTGAATGAATTAATAGCAGCTGGTTCATTCATTTTCATTTTTCATTTTCCTTTATTTAACCTCGAAAGATCAATTGAGGGGTGACCCTCTTTTACAATGACGTCGAGAATACAGATACACAATATACAAGGCCAACTGTGATATTTTCCTAAAATATAAGTATAAATATCTCGGTCTTAAAACAATTGTTAAAACAGAATGTCCCAAAAAAAGGAAACAGGCATGTCCAGGTGCAGGTGATAAGTAGAAAAAAAAACTAAAGGCAAAGTTGTATTATCGTTTATTTTAAAGGTGCAGTGTGTAATATGACATCACCAAGAAAGTTCTACAAAGTTCTAGAATGCAACACTCCCTGGGTAACCCCAACCCTTTAGAATAATAACAGAAGCTACAGTGGCCTTCAAGGACAAGAACAATTCTAAATTTTAAACAATGCACCTGATGACATTCCAACTATGACACTTTCAAGATGGCGGCACTAGGCCTTGGTCCAAAATATGCAGAAATATGGACATATATGAGACCATTTCTAAGGGGAAAAAAATATTCAAAACATTTTTTTCAGCTATTATGCACTAAATTAAATGTACTTATGGATATTATAATTACTTTCTACAAAATCTGCTAGGAAATAAAACCCAAAATTCAACACACTGCAGGATTAATTCAAACAGGACACAAACGCACAACAAAACTTTATGTATCTGTTGAAAGTGAAATAAAATATTCATGAAAACATAAGCAACAAAGCCAGAGTTAGGAAAAAATAAACTTTCTTATCATTGTTATATTACTATATTATACTGTATCACCATAGACGGATTATGAGACAATGGGCCCCTGGGCACAAACTCTTAAAGGGCCCCCACACTCCTCCCTATCCAGTCCGGTACACCGACTTGTTCGCACAGATACATACAATTAATGGCAAAACATATTAAGGAAGTCAGTGTTTCCCACAGGTTTTTGGGATACTGTTGGAGGGACCGTTACCACTGTTGGGGGTCCGGGGCATGCCCCCGCTGTTACATTTTTTTAAGTAAAATGCATCAATCTGGTGCACTTTGAGAGGAAATTTTAGAGGCTATATCAAATCCTGAGATGCAGAAGGAACATTATTCATATTTTTCTGAGATTGGTCAGACCCATGTTCCATTATGGAGGGGCCCATTTCAACAGATAAAGGGTGCATAGCTACTTTTTATGAACAATTTAGAATTCACACATAGAAAGCTTATTTTGTGTATGTGTGAGAGGGCCTTCAAGGCCCCTCATGGAGCCCCTTAGACAGAGCTACTAGTGCTGTTGTTTTTAACTTGCTTTTGTATTTCTCCCCTACTAGTTGAGGGGCCCATGATGATTTCTATCTTGTTAAATTGTGATGAGTATTCTTATATTTAGGCTGTTACTTTATGGACCCTGTTATTGACATGAGTGACTTGACTTTGACTATGCAACATGAAAAGTTACTATCAGTGTCTCTGGCTTAGGGCCCCCCTGAGCCCTTGGGCCCCTGGGCCTGTGCCCGGTGGGCCCGTGCAGTAATCCACCCCTGTGTATCACTGTAGTATAGAACATAACTGAATGACAGCGTGCCCTGTCCTAGAATGGTTTGTGTTTGAAGTTTATTTCAGTGCTGCAGTGCTATTGCATTTAATACAGAGGGTATACTTAGAGAACTACATTGCTCTACAGATACTTATGAAAAAAGTACGCTGTCAGGGCGACAAATCCAACGACGAGTACAATTACAGTTACACATACAATGGCTATCACCGCCGCGCCGGGAGTTGGAGGTTCTGGAACCGAAGAGTCTGAAACGAAAAACAAATCTTTTAATGTAACCAGCGTAACTCTGCGTAACTCAGCGGAGCTACCACATGGAAACGCCTTTAAAGTCCTCCGATTTAGCACTGGACTCCTACTGCACTTGTCAAACTATGTCAAATACCACAGAAGAAAATAGTGAATATGCACATTGAGCTTCTTTTTGAGCGAGGGCGGCGAAAGGTCAGCAGATGAAAACAACATTTGCCCAAATGCACAAATCCAGACCATAAGGGCAACATTTCTCATAACCTCCGTTTTCCCTGTCGCTACAGAAATACTGAGTTTTACAAAATCTAAACTTTGACCGGACTTTTCAAAACTAACAGAAAATACCCATTTACTGTACGTGTGGACCTGGTCTTAGAACATACTCAGTGGCACCCCCCAACACCCGGAAACAAACGCTGACTGTGGCTTAAAAGCTAATGAGAGAGAACCTACTTTATCCCACCTTACCTTGGCTTTTCTTTAACTTCAGATTGGTGTTGGTCACGTAGGTCTCCTCTGCGTCACTGAGTTCACACGTGTATATTCCCTCCTGTTTGGAAGATAAGTCGTGTAGCGTGAGGCTACCTGACCTAGACACAGCCTTCACCTGCTTCCTCCACTCCTCTGAGACTGAGTAGGAGACGTCAGCTCCGGGCTTGGTCAAGATGATGTCACTGTGGTTGAATCTCCAGACGAGGGTGAAGAAGAGCGTCAGAGGAATGTTTGAGGCAGAGCAGGGGACCGTTGTTTCAGTGTATGAACCATTGATAGAAGCTGAAATGATAAGATCACACCATGGATATGTGTTTAATGATTTAATGTTTTAGCTGGTGAAATGAGAGGTAGACCAATGCTACAAAAACACAACATTTAGAATAGAAACATATTCTTTATTGACATTGTATAACGAGATTCACTGCCTTTTATCAACACTAGTAAAAAAACAAAAACCATGTAAAGATTACAAAGTAAAAACAATAAAAAGGGATTTAAATATATTCAAAAGTAGTTCAAATGGTTCTTAAGGTAATTGTATTGGCCTAGGGTGGAGCCATAGTATGTGGTGCAAGTTTGTGTGAAGTAGTTTCCCAATTTAATAATGAATTAATGAACTCACATTGTGGCATCAAAGTGGCTCTTCTCCAGTTTGTTTGAGTGCTGACGTTGCAGCTGTAGACCAGACCAGAAACACTGTCTGAAAGCACCAGAGAGCTGCTGATGTTGTAGAGCTGCTGGTCAGTCTTCTGGACTGTGGTGTTGAAGGTCACGTTGGATGAAGGGCTGGTGGACCAGGTGATCTCAGGCTCAGGGTAGATCCTCTCTGAGCTGCAGATGATCCTGTTTCCTACCTGCTCAATGTCCACTTCACCCACCGGAGCTGGAAACAAAAGAAAATATTCAAAATAATATATTTTAGATTGAAAAAAGTTGTAACTGTTGTAGCGCCCTGTTTGTAAAAAAAGCTTGTAGTGCCTGCTGCCATGAGACCTGAGCAGGTCACTAATCAACACAAGAGGAAAAATTAGAAGCTTTATGAACATTTAAATAATCAGAGATTTGAAAAGTAAATTTTTGCCAACATGTGCTATCTTTCCAAATGCACTGCAAATCTAGAATATCCAAAGTTTCACGCTTCACTCACCTGTTCTGGAAAGAGTAGATATCCACAGAAAGGACTTAAACACCAACAACAGGGAGTGCTCGACCCTCGTTGACGTCCTATAAAATTCCATGTCAGTGCAGCTCTGTGCCTAGAAGAAATGTGAAATGTGTTGCAGTTAGACCAACTCTATGTGGTGGCATTCACGCCCTGAAAAAGCAGGATTTCCTATGGGGCCATTATTGTTGCAAAACATTTACAAAGGTCTGACTCAATTCGTATTTGTGTAATCAGATGTGTATCTCAAGCCACGTGTGTGTAATCAGATCCGTATGTGGGTACATCTTTGTGGGTTACATAGAGCGCGGCTGTGGAGAAGCGGGTAAGGTGGTCGTCCACTGGATTGCAGGGTCAGCGGTTCAGTCCCCACCTCCCGCCACATGTCGAAATGTCCCAGGGCAAGACACTGAACCCCAAGTTGCTCCCAATGGTTAGCTTAAACCCTGCGTGGTAGCCACTGCTATTGGTGTTTGAATGTGTTTGTGTGAATGGGTGAATGTGTGAATGGGTGAAGGGGGCAGAACAATGTGAAGCGCTTTGGGGATGAAAACATCAGGGAAGAGCGCTATATAAGTGGAGTCCATTTTCCATGAAAAGGTGAAAAGGACACAACACAGACTTCAGAAGGACAGAATTAATCATAGGGTTGCTTTTTGATTTGATTTGATTTCAATTTTATTTCAGACATATCAAACATACAAAACAAAATGAAAAGCATGGAAATACAGTAAACAAATTATGTTTTCGCAAAAGAAATTAAAAATAAAAGAAAACAAATTAACTGTATTGCTGAGATCTGCCTGAAAAGGAGCAGGAAGAAGTATATACTTATTTAATCCTACCCCTTTTCCACAGTAAAATAAAAATAAAGAATAAAAATATTTATTAAACTAAAAAAAAAAAAACTAAAAACAAAATAATAATAAAAAAAATAAAAAAAAATTCTCTGTATCATTGGCGATACTATAATTGCCATTTATAAACTATACATACATACATACTATACATCTTAATATACTATAAAAAAATATATATATATTATATATTTATACAATGCATATATCTATATTTATATACATACACAATCAATATATCCATATCTTTGAAGAAAAAGGGGAAGCACATTTGTTCAGGAAAGCCTAAATTGCTTCACTCACCTTTTGTCGAAAGAGTCGATGTCCACAGAAAGGTTGTTGCACTTGACCCCACTTGACCTCCTGTTAAACTCCATGAGAAAGAAAAGGGAAGTGAAGTGGGTATAGCAGTCAAACCAACCCAAACCTTCCACTCAGACCATGTTGTCGCATTCACAACCTGAAAGGAAAGACTTTGCCCCTGTAATACATCTTTCCCTCTCCTGCTCCACATTGGACTATCTAAACACATTTGGCATGAGGTGGATGGGGGAAAGTTATCTCCTAAATGGGCTGTTCTGCTGAATTAATACTTTAACTTTAGTTAATATGTAGAGGATACGTTGATGCTAAAACTTTTTCTTGACAGAAGTGGAGCAGGTATTCATATCAAACTATGGTTTTAAAATATAGTGATAGGTTTTCAGCGCCTCCTGGGCCAAGACTAAAAACAAATATCCCCTTTCGCCTGCGCTATTTGAGTTCTAAGAAATTGAGTTGATAAGAGGAAGAATAGTAGAAATATAACTAACACAAGATCTAGCCGTGAAAAAGCAGTGTTTCAATACCTTACTTAAAGGCCTACTTCACCGGTTTGAATATGAAGGTGTATTGAATTCTGAGATCCTATGTAGTATAAATGTGCAAAAAAAAAAAAATCGGTTCATCCTAGCCTGAGAAAAGGCAGAAAGAGTGTTTTTTTTAACCCTATATTTCTCTTTCTCGTGACATCACAGAAAGAGAAATGTAGGGTTAAAAAAACGTACTTTGTAAATATTACTGTGATGTCACAGTAAAAGACATCACAGTAATATTTACAAAATAAGTTTTTTTAAACCCTATATTTCTCTTTCTGTGATGTCACGAGAAAGAGAAATATAGGGTTAAAAAAACACTCTTTCTAGTTTCTACCTTTTCTCAGGCTAGGATGAACCGATTTAAAAAATGTTCGCACATTTATACTACACAGGATCTCAGAGTTCAATACACCTTCATATTCAAACCGGTGAAGTAGGCCTTTAAACATTTTGATTTTGTTCCGTAATAAGTCATTCTAAAGTTACAAATCTGTCAGTCAATAATATAAACAAAAGCTGCAGCTTGACATCATTTAGTTTTAAACCTCATGTTTATATTTAGACTCTTGAATACAATATTTGTTTCCCACTTGTAGACTTTCCTGTTTATTGATGCAGTTATAAATACGTTTTACCTGATCTTCATGCCTATAACCTCACCAAATCCTCAAGGTAAGGTAATGTGTAGGGTCAAAGGTGCAGTGTGTAATATGACATCATCAAGAAAGTTCTACAAAGTTCTAGAATGCAACGCTCCCTGGGTAACCCCGACCCTTTCGAATAATAACAGAAGCTACAGTGGCCTTCAAGGACAAGAACAATTCTAAATTCTAAACAATGCACCTGATGACATTCCAAAAACATGGATTCCTCCATAAGACTTGCCTGCTCAATGTACAAAATGTAATATTAATATTTGTAATTCTGCGCTCAATTCAACTCTGCCAATAATTCAGATTATTGGCAGAGGTGATTTTACACCAATGAGGACATATTTATGAATGAGGATATTGATTTTAGCTAATAAATTACTTAAAATGTTACACAGTGTCCCTTTAAGGTGGCGTGGTGGAATTTTATAAATATACCATTTTAATGTACTCAGAAATAAATACATTTGTCACATATGTATTTAGACCATAACACCTCTAACTGAGGCACATATTTATTTATTTATTTAACTTTTATTTATCCTCGAGAGACCAATTGTATATAAAACCCTTGTGGATAGAGTCGGTAATGCAGTGCCACTATTTAAAATCGTGCTTTTAAAAAGCTCTTACAAAGTGTGTGTGGTCTCTCGAGGATACATAAAAGTTAAATGAAATGAAAATGAGACAAGTGTGGAGATGTGAGGTTGGCACCATAATCATTTATTTTAATATCAAACAAAACACACATAACAAAATGAAATACAAAATAAGTAAAGTAAACCATAGACCGTTCAGCACCTTTGCATATCATTTGTAGCTTCACCAGCAGGTGTCACCAGGTAAGCTCACTAACTGGTTGCCTTAGTTTTGACGACAGCTGCCACATATCAGGCACTGCAGTGAACACACCTTGCAACAACACAATCGGAACTCTTAAGATGCAAACAATGAATTGTTAAAAATGTAAGTTTATGCTAAAAAGTATTAAAGTCTAAATGTCTCACTTTATACAAAAATATAAATACATACAAAAATGTAGATTGACTCTTGAGATGTAGACGGATACAACTTGTAATTAAAGCACCTTTTCCCAGCGAGGCTTCAGAAAATCCCATGTTCAAATCTTTGCTTCACCATCGTCAAATTAAAATGATTAGTCTCTCAAGTATAAATACATTCCCTCAGGGCCATGCATCCTGCCCTCTCTCTTTCACTCGCTTCCTAAACAAATGCACACACCGCCGGCACGCGCTAGCAAAGATCTTTAGGACAGCAGGCGCTGGTTTAGTAAACACACAACCACTTGTGTCTAAAATCAACGGAAACTGAAAGTTCCCCGAAGCAACTTTAGGTATTTCTCTGTCCATTTTTTTTTTTTAAATCGTGAAAACATAAGCAAAAAAAGTAAAAACAAATAAACATTATTATCATTTTTCATCACTCAAACACTTAAAGGTGCAGTGTGTAATATGACATCATCAAGAAAGTTCTACAAAGTTCTAGAATGCAACGCTCCCTGGGTAACCCCAACCCTTTAGAATAATAACAGAAGCTACAGTGGCCTTCAAGGACAAGAACAATTCTAAATTTTAAACAATGCACCTGATGACATTCCAAAAACATGGATGCCTCCATAAGACTTACCCTCTCAATGTACAAAATGTAATATTAATATTTGTAATTCTCCACACAGGAGGATAATTCAGATTATTGGCAGAGGTGATTTTACACCAATGAGGACATATTTATGAATGAGGATATTGATTTTAGCTAATAAATTACTTAAAATATTAAACTGACTGGAAAACCCTGATTGGTCCATGGAAATATGTAACATAAAATCCTCCCAAATAAGCACTAAGTACCAGTAGTTCATGAACCGGAGTCTCTGAAAGCATTAAGTCCATCACAGCACATTGTAGCGTAGCAGCAGTGTAGTGCAAAGCATCACAGTCTTACAGCAAAATGTCCATCTCCTTCATTATTCAGCTCAGATAAGGATATTTTCCTGATAGGACACAAGCTGTAGAACTGAAAGCTCAAGTATCATTTCGTCCTTTAATCCCACATGGAGAGATTTGTCTTTTCACTTTGAATCAAGTTTGTTTAGTTCAGATGACGTCAATAACGGATCCTCTTTTTTGTTTTTGTTTCCATCTTGCTCCTCCAGCTCCTTTAATGGAATTGCATCTGATCTCTTTTTCTGCAAACAAAATAAAAAAAAATACTTATTATCATTATTATTATTATTATTATTATTATTATTATTATTATTATTATTATTATTATTATTATTATTATTATTATTATTATTATTATTATTATTATTATTATTATTATTAAAAACTATAATATCTTGTGTTCTTTAGTTCGGATGTATGGAAGGTAAAAAATAAAAGATGACTGGAAAAAAGTTTCAGAGTTCTCAGTTGTTGCTTAATGAAGTGAGATCACAGGACAGCGTATGCAGGTTTCAGAGACAAAAGTCAAAAAAGTAATGAGCCTTTTCGACAGCAAGGCTTTTTAACATATCTTGACAAAGTCTAATGATTGGTCTATCGTGTTGTCTTCTATCTTCTCGTCCAATCCTCTTCTTCTTCGCTCCCGACCTGCACTATGCCGAAAAATTTAATTATGCTCCTGGCCTTGAATGTAACTTGTATCTATGGCTTGGTCAGCTCAGTAAGTGTTATTACCTCCCCTTCCTCTGCTCCAGATGCCTGAAATGAGAACATTTTAGATCACATGTTATGAATGTATCGATTGTTAGTTGATTATATATGAGTAAATGTAATTAATGATGGTGGTTATAAGCATCATTAATATTTAAGAATTAAAATCCTGACACTATCTTAAGTCATCTTTAGCTGATTTAATTTAATTTTAAGGTAGATTAAACTGTAGGGAAAGGATTCCTTGAATAATATTGAACAGAATTGAGCTTAATTGTTGCACCAAGGCAGGAGATTTGACTTGACATTGACAATGATTCAAATTATAAACACATCTCACATAACAAACCATCCTCAACAGTCATTAAATGTGTAAATGTTATTGATTAAATAAATTAATGACAGCATGCCCCGTCCTACAGAATGATTTTAGGGAAATGTAAGGGCCCGTGTCCACCTAACGCCTTTTCCCAGCGTTAAACGCTGGCTGTGCGCTCGGGAGTGTGTCTACTGAGCGTTTTTTTCGACTGCTTTTTTCAAGCGTTTTATGAGCTGGGAGAGAGAGCGCTGTGATCAGAGGAGAAAAAAAGCAGATCGTCACCTGTCAGTCAGACCTATATCAACACTGGTTTAACTGTTTAGGCTTGCTGTTTTCTATTTAAATCGTTACATTTTAATATGAGTAGTCTTATGAAACAGAGAATACTTTCCATCATCCTCTGTTTGGATGAGGAGTTATGGCGGCTCCTGCAAAACACACACGGAGCAAGTTGTAGGCTGACGTGTGCGCATGAAACGATCCGTAGGAGATACAAAAATACAGCGAATCAAGTGTTTGCCTAATCTGCTCTCACAAACGGGCTCTCCTCCCTCTGTTCTGGTCATTTTAACGGGCTCTCCTCCCTCTGTTCTGGTCATTTTAACGGGCTCTCCTCCCTCTGTTCTGGTCATTTTAACGGGCTCTCCTCCCTCTGTTCTGGTCATTTTAAGTCACTATTTTCGTACAGTTTCGGGTAAACAGAGACGGAAAAACCAGTTTCTCTTCCGTCTTCCTTGTTGCCAAGGCGACGAGTCCCGACGATCCACTATCTGATTGGCCCTTTGAAAAAAGCGGCGGTGACGTCCCACCGCCTTTCTGAAAAGTTAAACTTTTTTCAACTGGAAAAGCTCGAAGCGGCCGCACAAAAAGGCAAAAACGCTCGGAAAAAAAACGCTGGTCGCTGCGCCTTTTCTCCGAGCGGCCGCCTTTTGCCGAGGCGGCCGCTTCTCATTGGGAATCAATTGAAAAAAGGCGCTTGCGGTGGGAAAAAGGCGTTAGGTGGACATGGGCCCTAACTAGACACTAAAACAGAAATTCAATGACTGTATTCTCCCTTTTACCCAGGCACAGCTCATACAAAGTTAATTTCAGTGCAGCATTACTGTTACATTCAATAAAGTGGTTATACTTACGGCGTCTGATTGGCATGGCATTTTCCTTTTTATTATATAGAATGCTACTGATCCTATGACTGATCCTATGACTATGACTGCAATTATCCCACATACAATGGCTGCTATGACCCCGCCTGGAATTCCTTTGTCATCAGGGTTCGGAACCGAAGAGTCTGAAACAGAAAACAAATCTGTTAATCTAACTTTCTACAAACCAAACGCCACCAGGTGCAATGACGGCTACTGAAGCAACACAATGTTAGGGGACTTTTTACATCACAGTTATTTCTTTACTCCATTTAAAGATATTGTCATAATAGCAATCACACAAGCTCACTTCTTTCTAACTCCACACCAACAGATCGTTTTCATCTTCAGTTTCAACCACCAAAACAATTAAAGTAACAAAAAAAAAAAATATTAATAAACAAAATAACTCAAATTCACCCAGCACCCAATGGAGACCCTACACGCTTTATACTACCTTTAATCATTTGCATTAGAGCACGCATACATTTGGAAACCCACTAAGGTCGTTTTCACATTACTAACTGTTGCCAGTTTCGTTCCCGAGAACAATTGACCCCCTAGTCCATAGCCGGCCAGCTTCCCTCCCCTAAGGCTCAGGCCTCACGGGTTTGAATCCGACCTGTGTCGTTCTTTGCATGTCATTAAAAGTATGAAAAATGCAAGAAAATTCAAAAATGAATTGCTAAACAATTATTTTTAACATTTATCTAAGCTGGGTCATGACAGATGTGGGCTTTTCCGGGATGCAAATATTGCAAAAATCTTTTGCAACAAAGTTTACCTCGGGGGGCGCCCTTAGCTCAGTTGGTAGGGCGTCCCCCTTTGGGCCTCGGCCAGCAGCGGACCCGGTTTCGATTCCAGCCCGCGGTCGTTCTCTGCATGTCACTCCCCTCTCTGCCCCATTTCAACTCTGTCTCTACACTATCAATAAAGCTTAAAAATGCCAAAAAATATCTTTGAAATTAAAATAAAAAAGTTTACCTTGACCTTGACCTTGTTGGTTCGTCAAAGTGGCTCTTCTCCAGTTTGTTTGAGTGCTGACGTTGCAGCTGTAGACCAGACCAGAAACACTGTCTGAAAGCACCAGAGAGCTGCTGATGTTGTAGAGCTGCTGGTCAGTCTTCTGGACTGTGGTGTTGAAGGTCACGTTGGATGAAGGGCTGGTGGACCAGGTGATCTCAGGCTCAGGGTAGATCCTCTCTGAGCTGCAGATGATCCAGTTTCCTACCTGCTCAATGTTCACTTCACCCACCGGAGCTGGAAACAAATAAAGACAAGAAAGAAAAGGGTTTTCTTAATATATAAATGATTCAGAAGTGCTCATGTGAGAGGTGCCAGTTAAAAGTCAGCACTTCCGAGGTCAAAAAAATCTCCTGACAAAAAATCAGGTGTTCATACACATCCCATGCTCTGTAAACAAAACTGGTGTGTTAACAAAGGTGCCCATCGTTACTAGCAACATACCAGCAGCAGGCTGTGTATTAACACTGGAGCTTTTTTCACGACCATTCAGCTGACCATTCAATGGGACCAGAGGGGATATTCAATGATTTTGAAAACTTGATTTAAAAAAAAAAAATTCTCCAGAATCGCTGATTCCACCTTCAAGTATATATTTTTTGTGTTTCACATACCGTCCACTCTCAGGTTGATATATGACTTCTCTGCAGTTTGTGCAAAATTGCTGATGTAGCACATGTATCTGCCATTGTCCTGAACCTCCACCTTTATCAACAGGAGCGAGGCGTTTCCTCTGGAGAACTGATCCTGGAACAGTGAGGTCCTGTTACTGTAGCGATGGTCCTGGTGTGCAAACTGGTCTTGCTCAAAATAGTAGGAGTGGACTGACTCTTTGTTTTCTTCCCCGTGAGACACGTCATACCAATGTATCAGCAATCCGTCGGTGGTGGATTCGAAGCTACAAGGTAAGATGCAGCTCTTCATGAAAGCACATGACACCTCGGCATCTGCATTATCTGTAAAAGAGATCATCCATTAAAGTTCACTTGATGAATCATGCAAAATCCCTTTTTTTCTAAATCAGTGATTATCTCCTCACACTCTAAAACTCTGCTACCACTCTGTGCTGTGTGTGCACAGAACAATAATCCAGTGTGAATACACAGCCTAGGCTCGGGATTTTCTTAGAACTTTGCAAAAATGTCGCCTTTGACTCATGGGATGAACTGATTAGATGTTGGAGGTCACAGCAAGTCACTGTGACGGGAAATCTTAGGTCAACAATATTTTAAGAATGCATTGAGGGATTTCTCTCAAGTCAAGCAGAAACATACACTTGGATTCGAGGGTGAACTGATTAGATGTTGGGGGTCAAAGGTCAATTAAGGGGAATAAAGTTTTTTCAGTAGTTGAACTAGAACTTGAATTGTTAGTCATGAAATGCCCCGACCTGGAACAACATTAGATGAGTTTGTGTTGTGGTAACTGCATTTCTTGTTTTGTAACAAGGAGGAATGCCATCCGTAGGAATTTGACCGCGATACCTTTTACTAGAGCTACTGGGTGTGTGTGTGTGTGTGTGTGTGTGTGTGTGTGTGTGTGTGTGTGTGTTTTGTGTGTGTGTGTGTGTGTGTGTGTGTTTGTGTTTGTGTGTGTGTGTGTGTGTGTGTGTGTGTTTGTGTTTGTGTGTGTGTGTGTGTTTATGTTTGTGTTTGTGTGTGTGTGTTTATGTTTGTGTGTTTGTGTGTGTGTGTGTGTCCTCGTGCAGGGGAATGTATGCTTACAGGTTTGGCAGGATTCCTAGAGCTACCTGGCACACTTTAAAACGCCCTCAGCCTCTCCCCCAGCCATTGATGTGGACTCTTGACAGTTTACATTAGACCTTTATTAAATTCTTCATGCAAAATAATACAGTACCTGTTTTATTTGTAAATTTAAATAACTAAAGCTGTTTCCGGATAAATTAATTCAATCCAAAGTAACGCAGCAGTGCTTTGCTTTTAACTGTAGTCTTGAGTTTCCAGAGACACTAAATATAAAAGGCAACATTTTAGGTAATTATGTCTACAATTATACACCCAGTATATAGTATATCCGAGAGTTGTACAAAATCTTGAAATATTAGATAAACCTCAGAAAGGTGTGAGCAGAATAAACAAATACAAATCAGTTCATGCCTCCATCTTCTCTTGTTTCATAAGATTGTATCTTTCAACATTTCCACATAACACCAAAACTATCTGAACGGCTAAACAACACTTTCTTTCATCACAATAATCATATCTTGTTTAATTACATTATCTGATTTGTCACTTTCTCTGCTGAAACTAAGAATGACAAAACAATGATCTAAGTTTAAACATTTATTTGATGTGATGTGATATCGGTTTTGAAATCTTCACTCACCTCCGTTTGAAAGATTCTGTAGAAAAGTCAGGACCGCAAAAAAAACAACACTCTTGATCCCATTCATCCTCCTGTAATGGATCCTTTGTCAACACTGCAGTGAGCTGAAAAGGAAACCATATAAATAAACAGGGAGAGTGACTGACACGTCTGACTGCCTAAGCTTCAATTGAACCTGAAATCTGACACTTGAGGCAGTGTTTTACTTAAAGGTGTCAGTGATTCTGGAGAACACTGAATCATTGCATATCTCCTCACGATCAGTTTCCTGTCTGTATTGTGTCTGTGCTGTCCAATGTAAATACACACCCTAGGATTTGTAAGGTGTTGCGCAAACAAAACGGCCCACTGTAGCTAGCGACATGCCTGTGAGGAGAAAGGATATTCACTGATTTTGACAAAAATTATTTAATCCTTTAATCTTCTCACTATAGGTGTTTTATTCCTGCTTCCACTCTAAAAGTTGGAAAACAAAACAAAAACATGTGTAAAAAAGAAAACAAAGTCTGGTCTGCACACACACACACACACACACACACACACCACACACACACACACACACACACACACACACACACACTTTCCCTTTCAGAGTAATGTAAACACAAAGTAGTAATCTCACTATTCATCTTACCTTTTCTTTATAGTTGTCCTGGTATGTTATAGAGTAGTTAGTTAATCCTGTCGACGATGTTGACTGAGTTGACTGAGCAGATTCAAATTAGTTTGAATTGGAAGCTGCGTAGAAACCATGAATCAGCAACCTAGTAAATAATTGAAATACCAAGGTCAGGGTGTGGGCAGATACACCTGTAAAGTAGGGCTCTTAATGTCAACACATTCAGTACCTGTAATGGAACTGGAAGGTCTTGTTGCACTAGAACTATAATAATAATAATGGATTGGATTTATATAGCGCTTTCCAAGGCACTCAAAGCGCTTCACAGGGTTCCAGATTTCATTCATTCACACACAGTCATACCGGTGGTGGTAAACTACAATAGTAGCCACAGCTGCCCTGGGGCAGACTGACAGAAGCGAGGCTGCCATTCCGCGCCATCGGCCCCCCCGACCACCACCTCAAACATACAGCAGTCATACACATTCACACCAGGCAAGGTGGGTGAAGTGTCTTGCCCAGGGACACAACAACCATGACACAGGTGGCCGGGCGGGGATCGAACCACCAACCCTAGGATCATTGGCCAACCAGCTTAACCTCCTGAGCTACAGTCGCCCCACCTAGAACACAAAACTGCTGTGCAATAACAACAAAGATAAGACAGTAAATACAAATCAAAGTATGAAATAATATAAAGAAATGTTCCATCACTTAAGAAAAAAATTCATGATGAATTTCGAGTTTTGACAAAATATTCAAAAAAGGTGTGACGTTCCCTGACCAAATAATTTACAGTAAATGTGGAAAAGTAAGATTGGAAGCTATTCAGACTATAATAGTGCTTATAATAAAGGTAATTAAATATCCACAAAGTAACACATTAGATATAGGAAACCTGAGCTGTTTACTCTCTTAGACATCACCTACATTGATGATTGAAATAAATTACAGACTGTATACACAGACACATACACCTACTTCTATACTGCAAATACAAGCAGAAAAATCATTTCTGGATTAGAAAATCATGACAGAAATCAGGAAAAGTGAATCCTTCTCCTTCCTGTAATATTCAAACAGATAGAAGATACAAGAAGAAAATTCCAGACTGGTCTCTTTAATTTTTTCCAGAGTTGCTGTATATACAATATAATGTTGGCATGTTCGACACAGCTGAGGTTGATGTAAAGGCCATGCGTTTTGCAAGATAAATACAAACTTTGACCTGATGATGGCGCCAGAGAAAAAGTTAAATGGATCACAAGACTCAGCTGCAATCGCATAGAAATCCATACAGTAGTTGTTGAGATATTTTACTAAAAGCCAAAATCTGACTGGAACTACAGGTACATTTGACCAACCAAACAATTCAATTCAATACAGTTTTTAAATATTTCTGAAACAGTCTAATTTTTCCTCTGATTATCATAAATAACATGTCACAGCAAATGAGACCATCAGTGCAAAGAATGCTATACTTCTATAATTTTTCTTAACGCCTTAGTCATGGGTACGCTCATCCAGGAACAACAGCTGGCGTAGTAAAAACACTACCACTTTTGTCCAAAGGGGGTGCAAGAAATAATACAAACTGAAAGCTCCTCGTAGCAGTACAAATAATAAATCACATGATCATACATGGGTTAAAAATCCAGAATGAGACAAATGGCTACTTGTAATCTCAAATCAAAGAAGAAGTTATGACATACATTTCTGTTGCTTATTTCAGATGGGCTTTATCAAACCCGCTCAACTGACATGCTCATGTTATATGTTCCCTATGCCCGGTCTGACCTTGGTAAGACTGCTTTTAGCCACAGTGCCCCTGACTCCTGGAACAGCCTACAACATACAATTAAAATAAATACACTCATAACTGTTGACCAATTTAAAAGTATTATTTTAAATCAGCCCCTCTACACTTGTAACTGTTTTAATTAGGCTATTGTCTCTTTCATTCAATTGATCTGAATGTTTTAAATTGTGTTGTCTGTGTGTGTGTGTGTGTGTGTGTGTAAACTTGTTATGTATTCTCATTGTATATTGTGTATCTGTATTCTCGACGTCATTGTAAAAGAGGGTCATCACCCCTCAATTGATCTTTCGAGGTTAAATAAAGGAAAATGTATTAATCCGTCCGATAGTTGTAGAGATCTGTCTGGACCAAAGTGTTGGGTTGACTGTCTCTCTCTAGAGCCGTGTTTCCAGCGCTGCTAAAAATAAAATTCAAGTCAATCCAACAAGCATTCGAGTTGCTAAAAATATCAGTAAACATGTTGCAAATGTTGGCAGCTCCATTGGGATGGGTGAAAGTGAAACAAGAGCATTTATTGGAAATGAACACGTCCTTACTGTGAGGGTTGTGAGATATAAAAAAGTGTTATCACATATTGTTATCAAATACTCAGATAAGGACCAAAGTCTATTTCTAAGAGCTCAAACACACACTACTTTGTCTGTGTGGTTATAAATGCTCCTGTACTGTAGTAGTCGAAGGTGTACAAAACACATTTCAAAATTCTAACAAAAGTGTGTGAATAAATACTTAGCTCCAGTGTTTAAACACCTGACTGATAACAAAGTTTGTTCTGTCCGAAGGAACTTTCTCCACCTTTTTTTTAATCAAATAAAAACCTTTTCAAATCCTTGTGCAAATAATCCTGAATGAACCAATATTCATTATATACAAAACAGACATCGACACAGAATTTCAATAAATATATTTTTATAAAATGCAGTTAGTTACATGTAAAAATACATTCATTCAAACAACATGCACACCATTAAGTGCAATACAAACAATTTTGCTTTAAAAAAATGTATTTGATCAGTAGTCTTTGTAAATTTCAGCATCTGAAATAATGCCCTTTGTTTTGCTTTCTCACAGAGAAGCAAAAAGAGAGAGAAAAAGTACGTGAATTTCTGAGATTAAAGTGATAAATGAACGATATAGAACCCTGGTAGACTCTGATATTAAATTAGTAAATTTACTAGGAGAAAAAAACATGGAATTTGTGTGTGTGTGTTTTGGTCAAAGAACCTCACAAGGTTGGATCAATCAGATTAAACCTGAGACGCTGTAGCTTGACCTCTTTTAGACCACAAGTTGCCATGACTTTAGAATATTCAGAAGAAAAAAACATAAATGCGTGACTTTAATCTTAGAGAATATCTGAGGTTTTTCTTGTAAATGTACGACTTTAATCTCGTAGTATTTCACCCCGTCCCCAAGCACCGTAATTAGTATTTATTTTTTAAACTTGCAATGGCCCAGATACACCGCTGTATCAAATAGACATAACAACATTCATCATAAGCACATAATAAAAAATTTAAAAAAAAACAGTGCAATTCAATATAATATCAAATATTCGTACCAAAATTTCACATCAAACCATTAAATGGTTGTAAAGATATTCCACAAGAACACAGACCATTTTATGATTTCTATTGACATTCGACACCAGCGTGGGACACAGTTGTAAACTATTCATGAAGTAGGTTTAGATTTAAAGGACGAATTTGTGTGACTTTCAAGGCAGCATATGAACAGTTAGTCATTGTGATGGAAGTTCTGTTTAAGGTTGGAGGTCAACTCAGGTGGAAGAATATTTCAGGAGACTTGGATGAATTATGAAGCAATATTTATTACAGACTTAGCCAAGGAGAACCGGACTGCAACGCTCGTGACTTGCACTTCAATTCTGACAAACTCATGCTTAGAGCTGTGTTTTAACCTCACGCTATCTCTACCACCTACCCGGCTCGGGCACCAAGCGTACCAATGTTTTGGTTCAGAGCTGAACACAGTGAACCATAACATTCTGGAGTCTTAGGAGATGAGACTTTATCTATACAACTGACCTAAGTGTCTCCTAACAGGCTCCAAGGCTGACCTAGAGTCTGAGAGACAGACACACAAGATAGGCATATATGACCTATTAATCTTTACCATTAATATTACAACTAAAGACCCAGAATTCCCTCACAGTCATAATTATTGCTTTTATAGAGAAAACCAGCTGACTAGAATACCTCATTGTCACATGCAACTTCTTCTATCCGGCTTCTTCTTTTTATTTGGGAAAAAAAAAGATTTTTCCATTTTGTCCCGAGTGTGAAATTCAAGTACACGAGGTAGTGACTCAACGGCCTGATGTATTTCATGGGACAAAGTGTCACACGAATAAACTAAACAAAACAAATACAGAAAAATAATCAGTATAGTGGATATGTCCTCACGGTCAGTGTCCTTGTCCTTCATTTATCCATCTCTCGATAAAGGTCTTCCAAACACACAGGCTGAAGGTCTTGTTCTCTCTTGTTCACACTGAAAGCTGACCTCGAACGAGCCTAACGTGACGTAACTTCTGCTGCAGAAGATTGTGGGTAAAACAGCCATAAAGCTGCTAGTTTCAACACTGCAAAATACAACCGGATGTAGGCGAAATCCAGGTATTTTTGGCAAACTTCATCTGACATGATGTAGGACATCCTTAATCTCTCCTACCATACTAAATAGTTTGGATTCTGTCTTCGTTCACAGGGTACAGTCCCATCTATTGTTGTGGGATCATCATGTTGTCCTCTACATGTGTAGATTCCTTTCCCAGGTCACTGCAATCAAAATTGAACAAACTTTAGTCATGAAAAAGTGACAGAAAACACGAGGACATTTGCTTTCGGTCAGATTTTAGTTTTGTTTGTTTCTCATTTCATTGAGTCGATGCATTACGTTATACTTTGCTTCCAAACAGAAATGTTCTCCATGTTATTGCCCTTCAAGAAGATACTAGCTTTAATAATTCTCAACTAAGGATTAAACCATGAATTATTATCTAAATAGCATGTGATGCTCTGCAAAGGTAAACTCGACCTCACAACATATGTAGATTTAGCCGTTATTAAGCTGTAACAGTTTTCTCCATGAGTACAACAGTGCTAAGGTTATTTCCAATACAGAATAAAGGGTTTACTGGAGTGCTCCATTGCGTAGTGGCAAGAGCTAGAACCATATTGGCTAAGTCCTTGTAGCAGTGGTTGAAGGGTTCGAACCCGATCCGCGGACTTTTACTGCATGTCATTCCCCTCTCTCTCCCTGTTTCCACTCTGCAATCTCATCTTCAACTATCAATAAAACGCTTAAAAGACCTCAAAAATATCTATAAAAAAAGAGAAGAATATACTGTATACTTACTTAGTAAGGACTCTCACGTCTTCTTATAATCAAGAATATTACCACACATATTATTATTAAAACCAAAATGGCTCCGACCACCACTCCGCCTACAATGGCTCCAACATCAGGTGAAGAGTCTGAAACAGAAAAAGATTCAGTAAGTACAAAGACAACTACTGTGCCATCTAGTGCAGACATGACCTACTGTAAACCTTTACAATGTGTGTATTTCTGCTGGTTCGAAATCAAATAAGATATTATCTTCAATTCCATCAAAAAAGAAAATAGCATAGCATTGATTCTATACAGATAAACATGTTTAAAACTAAAGGTTAACACAAGAAGTGAGGATAAAAGATAATGCACCAACCAACTGTAACAAAATAAATTCTTAACCTCTATCAACACAAGCACATCATTTCTTAGCAGCAAGGGAAAGTTACCTGACACCATTTTTGTTAACCTTTCACACTATGATCTCTCATAGATATATATTTTTTATTAAGTCTTAAAGGTCCCATATTACGCTAAATGCACTTTTTAAATGTGTTCTAACATATCCATGGGTCCACGGTGTGCCTAGAGACTGCCAAAATATTTAAAAAAATAACAGTCTCTCCTTTTCTCACTCTCCCCCTTTCTGAAACCCCCACCCCTCCCCCCAATATACTCCAGTCAGAATTCTCCTCGTTTCTGACCTCACAAACTGGAAAGCCAGAAGCTTCCACTGTGCAGCCCACACCCCTATTTCTTATTGGTCCACGGCCCTGACAGACAGAGGGCGAGGCGTATCTGGCTTCGCTTCCGGACAGGGGGCGGGGGGAGCTCAAAGATTGTATATTTACGAGGGGAGCTGCAGCTCTTTTTAAAAAATAGGCCATTGTGAGATTAGCTGAACATCAGCATAGTACAATAAATTATCTGAAAGTTTTTTTCAGCAAACAATTAAAGAAAAACGTATTAGGGACCACTAAGACCATATAATATGGTGTATAATAGAACGTATTAGGGACCACTAAGACCATATAATATGGTGTATAATAGAACGTATTAGGGACCACTAAGACCATCTAATATGGTGTATAATAGAACGTATTAGGGACCACTAAGACCATATAATATGGTGTATAATAGAACGAATTAGGGACCACTAAGACCATATAATATGGTGTATAATAGAACGTATTAGGGACCACTAAGACCATATAATATGGTGTATAATAGAACGTATTAGGGACCACTAAGACCATATAATATGGTGTATAATAGAACGTATTAGGGACCACTAAGACCATATAATATGGTCTATAATAGAACGTATTAGGGACCACTAAGACCATATAATATGGTGTATAATAGAACCGAAAAGTGTATAATACGGGAGCTTTAAAGCATAACATGTAAAAGTATTTAACCAGATATAACAGACTATAACAATTCTACTTCATGCTTTCTTACTCTTTTCAGATTCTGAT
This sequence comes from Hyperoplus lanceolatus, assembly GCA_026929865.2. Taxonomy (NCBI): domain Eukaryota; kingdom Metazoa; phylum Chordata; class Actinopteri; order Uranoscopiformes; family Ammodytidae; genus Hyperoplus; species Hyperoplus lanceolatus. The sequence continues at coordinate 2,512,070 of CM049415.1, read as the reverse complement.
ATCCTCAGAAAGGTGTTGGTCACGTATGTCTCCTCTGCATTACTGACTTCACACGTGTAAACTCCCTCCTGTTTGGAAGATAAGTCTTGTAGCGTGATTCCCTCTGGCACGAAACCCTTTATATGCTGCTTCCACTCATCTGAGTTGGAAATGTTCTCGCTGGTTTGTTCGAGGATGATCTGACTGTGGTTGAATCTCCAGGTGAGTTCTAGGGATCCTCTTAAGGCAGGGCAGGGGACAGTTGTTTCAGGGCCTGAGTCACTGGAAGCTGAAATTATATAAGTCGGAAAAACACACAAAAAATTAAACAAATAAGAGCTTATAACTTTTGTAACATTGCTGGCTACACGTTTTATATGATTGAAATGGAAATCATCAAGACCGACATTCTTGGCAACTTGAGAAACTCAGGGGTAAATTAAATGGATCTTCCAAAATTTTGGGATTTTCTGACTTAAAGGTGGAGTCAACGATTCTGGAGAATACTTGTTGTCAAAATCACTTTTTGTCTAAATTAGTGAATATCTTACCACAACCTTCTTCTTGCATCTCCAGTTTACAGAGCCTATGGGCTGTGTATTAACACTGGATTTCTTCTTTTCCAATGCACACACAGTACAGACAGATAACTTAACATGTGGACATGATCACTGATTTTGACAAAAAGCGATTTTGACAACAAGCGTTCTCTAGAAATTGCTAACTCCACTTGTAATACGAAATCTTGACATTTCTGGTCCCTGATTTCACCCACAACATACAAGGTTCCTTCTCACTTGTCTTAAACAGAGTTGCTCTCCTTCCTTTTCCACTGCTGGTGCTGACGCTGCAGATGTAGTCCAGATCAGGGACATTTTCTGGAACGATCACATAACTACTGATGTCGTAAAGCTGCTGTTTATTCATCTGGACTGTGGATTCGGGCTGTAGGTCCAGGGTGGTTTCAGAGCTTGTGTTCCAGGTGATTTTAGGCTCAGGGTAGATCCCCTCTGAGCGGCAGGTGATATTGTTTCCTACCTGCTGAATGTCGATTTTACCAACTGGAGCTGAAAGAAAAAAAAGATTTAAATTTTAAAGGGACACTGTGTAATGTGACATCATCAAGAAAGTTCTAGAATGCAACGCTCCCTGGGTAACCCCACCCCTTTAGAATAATAACAGAAGCTACAGTGGCCTTCAAGGACAAGAACAATTCTAAATTTTAAACAATGCACCTGATGACATTCCAAAAACATGGATTCCTCCATACGACTTGCCCGCTCAATGGACAAAATGTAACATTAATATTTGTAATTCTCCGCTCAGGAGGATAATTCAGATTATTGGCAGAGGTGATTTTACACCAATGAGGACATATTTATGAATGAGGATATTGATTTTATCTAATAAATTACTTAAAATGTTACACAGTGCCCCTTTAAGATTTTTTTTTTTATGTTAGTGACGTGAGAGACTGACATCTGCAGTGCTCCTTGCTTTGTTTGTTTAATTCAGTGAACCTCTAAACATATCACCTGTCAATCAAAGACTCAGTGAGACAAAATTGGGGCGCTCGCGGTGTAGTGGTTAGAGCGCCCGCCCACAGAGGCTTTGTCCTCTTCACAGCAGACCCGGGTTATCCCGCCTGGATTGTTCTCTGTCACTCCAAACTATCTAATAAAGCATAAAAATGCTTATAAATGATCAAAATCTTCCTAAGATAATACAATTGGGAGTCAAGCTTTTCCAGGATATATACGTGGTCGGTACTGTCCATTGATGACTAATTTGTGTTCTGGTTGCCATGGACAACAACAATCTGTCATAGCTTTAGTGGCATGTTTAATGACTAAACTTTGGTTCATTGAAGAAACAAACAAGTGCAGGCATAGTCACTGTTCATACACTTCAGACTGTGGACTTCGCTATCAGAGAATCATAATCATATATATTTTATTGGGTTTTTATGATGATTAGTTTCTATGCTTTTTATTTTGCTTGTCTTTCTGCTGTGCTCAAATCGTCAGTTTCTGTGTTCAAACAAGACTTGTCCGGACTCTAAAGAGACATTGCCATAACATACGATGTCATCTGTGAAAGGACTACTCCATGTCTCGAGTTTATGAAGTTGGTGTAGTAAATGTACGACTTAAAAGGTTGACCTATGCAACATTTTAATTGAAAATTAAATAAAAGAGTCACACAAAAGTAATCCGTGATTACTAATGCCCCACTAGCATGTATGATGGTGTGTTTACCTGCACACTGACTGTATTTGCTTTGGTTTCGTTTTCTCCGTCGGGACGTTTCTAGACTGGGGTTAGCTCTGGTTAGCACAGTGGCTAACACACTGATATGTACTGTATGTCTAACTGGAAAGTGTCCTCCCTCTAGCGACTTTCCCCCGAGAGTCTGAGGTGCCTGCTCGTCTGCCACTCTCCAACAATGTTTACTATGTCTCTGCCTACAGGATGACCTTATTCACATGGCCTTGCTCCATAATAGTATCAGTGTCCTGTTCCCGGGAGTGAAATCTTATCAGCCAGGTGCCTGTGTTGCGGGGGCTGAAAGAGCTCAGTGCACTGCAGCATGAGCAAACTAAAATGCTGATTTTGGACAATTTGATTAAACGTAAACCTGCATTTTTTCTGTAGACATTATATTTACTTTAAGTCCTACGTAAAAACACATATTGCACGTTCATCTGCTGATCTGAAAAATGTGCTTCCTGGTGAGTAAGTTTTGTACTTTTCAAGTTCACAAGACTTCAGATAAAGGGCCTAAGGGTCTAAGGGTAATCATGCATTCAGACATCATTGAGTATGTCAGCGAGACGAAAAAAAGCCAACCAAAAACCCACACTTAAGGGCACCCTAATCCTTAATACTGTATACAGAACTAATGCTGGGTTCCCACAGGCAACGTTTGCAGCAGGTTTTTCCTCTAAACAAAGCAATGTTCTGTGCTAAATTGATTAGATTTTGGCCTAAACAGAAACAGAGACAGAGATAGTAGTGTCCTTGAAGTCCTGTGTATGGCTCTCGGGACTTTCGCTACTTACCTGAATTACTTTCATGTTTTTTTCACTGTTCACTGGCTGTTATTGTAGCTGTATCAAAAGGGAATCATATGTTTTTCACATGTTACATTTGTAAAGTAAAATAGGGTCAAATGTTGTAATAGGCCGTGGTGACACAAAATACAATATTACAATCTTAATCATTTTGCCTGGAAAGGGAGGGTGAAGCCTCCCTCTTTAGTGGAATTAACTATGTGTCACAAGGAGTAAGATCTGCTACGTATTAGAAGATGCATCATGTGTGGTCATTTTTTTTTAAATAATATTTTTTTATATGTTTTATAGCTGCTTTAAAGCTACAACGAGTAAAGGCCGTTTAAAAGATATTTAAATGTTACTCGTTGCTGCTTTAATGGGATAGTTTGAAGATACAGAGATGAAATGTGGCAGAGGGGAATGACATGCAGACAACGACAACAGGCCGGATTCGAACCTGTGGTCTGCTACCCATTGTGGTATTTAGGTACCAATTCTAATCTGTGCTAAACAGTTTTTTAACTCAATTAGAAAATGAAAAAGATCTCTGCCTCTCTTTCCCCTTTTTCTTCTTTAATAACACACCTAAATCTTCGACCAACCCCCGCTTAGTCAGAGTTGCATTCTTGGTAACGTAGGCGGTAGACAGAATAAAGGACTGATAATGCACTAATAAAAATATTTCATCTGTGTTCCAATACCCATAACTCCAGCATGTCTCATCATGCATTTGGACATCCTGAATCTTGTTTCTGTGATACTACATAAAAAAACTTACTTTGTAAATATTACTGTGATGTCTTTTACTGTGACATCACAGTAATATTTACAAAGTAAGTTTTTTTTTAACCCTATATTTCTCTTTCTGTGATGTTACGAGAAAGAGAAATATAGGGTTAAAAAAAACACTCTTTCTGCCTTTTCTCAGGCTAGGATGAACCGATTTCAATTTTTTTCGCACATTTATACTACATAGGATCTCAGAATTCAATACACCTTCATATTCAAACCGGTGAAGTAGGTCTTTAAAGAGCACCTGTGGTATGTAATCTAGTCAAAAGAAAAAGTATGTGATTTGGAACGCAGGGATTATCTTTGGTGCTGCAAATCTTGTTCTTCTGGCCTTTTTCATAATATTTCACATGAGTTAGTTGATTTAAAAAATGTGTGACAGCTTAAAAATACACCGCGAATTTACTGTATATATAAAACCCAAGCGAATAGTATTAATCGTAATGGTTTGTTTCCTGTATTTACTATGAACTTTATACCTTCCACAAGCAGGGAGACGTAGGACTCCTTGTTTCCGCTGATGGTGCTGCTGTAGCATTTGTATTTGCCCTTGTCTGCAATCTCGACCATTGAGATCTTAAGCGAGGCATTTCCTTTGGGGATTTGGTCCTTAAACAGTGACGTTCGGCCTTTGAAGCGCTCGACCTGGTTTGCGAGCTGGTCTTTGTTGTGGTAGTAGGAGTGGACTTGAGCGTCTCCTGCTGACACCTGAATCCAATGGAGGACGACTTCGGGGCCGGGCGGAAAAGAGCACAATAAGATGCAGCTCTGCATGAATACGCAGACCTGAGTATTGGTACAACCTATCGGGCGGAGAAGAAGATGAAAAAATATCTTAAATTCAGAGAATAATAGTTATTAACTTTTTTAACATATAAATCAAAACTAAACACACACATGAAACATCATCAGAGAACTGATTTAACTCAATCTGAAACACTGCAGAGTTTTTCAGAAAAATGTTTAGTGACATTAAAGGTGAAGTCAACGATTTTGGAGGAATGCTTGTTATCAAAATAATTTGTCAAAATAAGTAAATATCTCCACATGATCCGCTAACTGTACATACTGTGTGCGCTGAAAAAAAATCCAGTGTTAATACACAGCCTAGGCTCTGTAAACTGGCATGTTGCTCTAGCTACGTTGGGCCCCTTTGTTTACATACCAAAAATCATTAGTGCAGCTTTGAATAAGAAGAAAAATTATAGTTAACAGGCCATTGAAAAGTCGACTTAATCAAAACATGGTGATGAGAAGGGCAAAGGAAGTGTTGATTAAGTAGTTAATGACGCTTTACCGTGAATCTGCCAAACTCTACCTGTAACTGTTTTAATTAGGCTATATTGTACTTTCACCCATTTCATTTTAATTGCTGCCACTCTTCACCACTATGTAAATGTTTCAATTGTTTTTCTCTTCACCTGTTGTTGTGTATTTGATGTATTTGCATTGAATATTGTTTATGTATTGTTGTTTTTCCTTGGAATTTATTTGAACTCGACGCCATTGTAAATGAGGGTCAGCCCTCAACTGGTCTCTCGAGGATAAATAAAAGTTAAATGAAATGAAATGAAAATGAAAAATTCAAGTCAGAGGAATGTAAAACCAGGAACAAAAACTAAAGCATTCACTGTATGTAGAAGGAATGTGTCCTGACTGGTTCCACTGGATCCACATACTGTTAGTAACATGTTTCATTTTGTTTCACATCTTGATTGTCACTAGAAAAGTTGATGTTGTCAAGATAAAAAAAAGAAAAGGCAAGGCAAGTTTATTTCTAAAGCACATTTCGGACACGAGGCCATTCAAGGTGCTCTACAGAATCAAGAACAAAATACATTAAGTATAGAGTACACAAAAAAAATTACAGGTTAAAACGGAAACAGTAAAGTCTTCAGGCCTGATTTAAAAGAGCCGAGTGTCGAAGTAGACCTCAAGTCCCCTGGAAGTTTATTCCAGAGCTTGGCTGCATTAACCCTGTCTAGTCCTTACTCTGGGTACTGTTACTAGCACAGTCCCTGACGATCTGAGATCAGCAGGTCAGCGATGTATTTAGGCCCTAAACCATTTAGGGCTTTATAGACCAACAGAAAAGAAGCCTTGTGATCATTCTGGACTTTGCTGCTTGACTCAAAGTTTAAAGTGTGACTTTGTTAATAAATAATCTCAGTTATATAATGCCTCTGGTGGAGTTATATGATGCTGTTCAAAGTTCTTCATTTAAGTGGTTAATTCACACAGTAAAAGGACATTTCAGATTTTTCTACAAGTTTCTAGCTTTGTGTAAAGTTTCATTGTTATGTGTGGACATTTTCTTGAGAGAATTCCCTCTAACACAATACATGTCTGTGTCAAAGTCATTTTGTTTTTAATGCTTAAACAGAAGCTTAACTTTAACATTTTAACTTTAAAGTTTCATTGGACAATATCGGGAATAAATGAGCACTAAAAACTATCTGAATGTGAGTGAGATTCAATGTAGATCTATCTGGTTAAATCATGTTGAGGCTGACCCTTGTTCTACATGTAATCATCTGTGATATAAATATAGACTGGAAAAAGATCAGACAGTCCTTGAATGTCTCGCTCACCTGCGCTTGTAATAGTCCTTAGAAAGGTCAGAATCCCCAATAACCAGGCATACTTCATCCCAGACATCCTCCTGTTAAATATTCCTCTGTCACGGCTGTAGTGAACTGACACTGTCTGTACTTTACTCACTAGGAGTGTTAAAATCCCCCGGGAGTCTGACTAACCTGTTTAAGGATTGTTATCGAGTCCATATGATACTACTGGTAAACTAGGAGGAACCGTGCCAGCTCAGAGTTAAGCATTGACCATGGCTGCTCCCCACATAAGTGAGGAACAGGCTGGATCAGAGTGTGTGACTAACCTGCCTGACTGCAATGCTTTCATGCCTGGATGACTGGCACTAGAGGCTGCTGTGGTTAACTCTGGCTGCCACACACTGTGGGTGTGGTTTAGCTGGGTCAAAAGTGATTCATATAATTTGATTTAATAAACAAACTTTCGTAGCTTATTAACTCATTACAAGGCTTGTGAGTTTTAGTGCAAACAGACAATACAAAATAGCGCACACACACACACACACACACACACACACACACACACACACACACACACACCAGCTCTATTGTTAGATCCCCTTGACCTTATTTAGTAGGGTGTTGTATTCAGACCTCCAATGGCTACCTAGTTGTTTCAGTTTTAGATACAAACATTTAAAAGAAAACTTTCAGTGTAATTTAATTTAAACTTCTTTCCTTTTATCTATATATTAGTCCTTCCTTAGTATTTCATATAAACCGCATTTATAAAGATAATAACGATGTCATTTGCAGGCTACAATCGTTACCAACATGTCAAATAATTCCACTAATCCACATCAGTCTGTCTTCATAGGAGGAGGTTTGATTGTTTTGATGAAACCGTAAAGATACACAACTGGAGAAAAAAAAATCCACAAACATATAGTGAAACATTTTGTATTAACGCACAGCTGTCTGCTTAGAACATCCATTATTATTATTATTATTATTATTATTATTATTATTATTATTATTATTATTATTATTATTATTATTATTATTATTATTATTATTATTATTATTATTATTATTATTATTATTATTGTTGTTGTTGTTGTTGTTATTATTGTTATTTCAAAGTTTTTTTTTAATTAAATGTTGGTAACGAAATTGTAGCACAATGAATACAAATTTTTTCCCCTTTTTTTCCCGAACATACCCCTCCCACATCCCACCCTCACACCCAACAACACGAAATACACCCTACAAGAAATAAACAATATGAAAAAAAAACACACATAAAGAAATAAAATTTAATCAAATTATTATTATTATCATTTATTTATTTTTTAAACCACCCCGAACCTTATCGACTGAGGAATTTATTTATTTATTTTTTTTTTAACCTTTATTTCTACAGGTAAATCCCATTGAGACCGAAGACTCTTCTACAAGGGAGACCTGTTCCCATTCCCACGTTACCATTCACACACACATTCATACACCGATAGCAGCAGGCTAACTATCGACATTCACACATTTGCAAAACTTCATTACACAGACAGCGATCCATTATCATTCCAATGTTCTTTGTTTTCTCCTTGAGTTACCGTCATATGCAGTAGCCTCAAACCACACATTTTATTTTTAATCTTAATACAATAGCCACCTGAACAGGTAGAAGCTGTAAATGGAGTTTCAATGGGCTGTGTGTGTGTGTGTGTGTGTGTGTGTGTGTGTGTGTGTGTGTGTGTGTGTGTGTGTGTGTGTGTGGCCATGTGTGTGTGTGTGTGTGTGGCTCTTGCTCTACCTGCCTCCATTCATCTCATCAGAATGCAGTTTAACTACCATTCGTCTGCCAGTTTCTGCTTCATTCTTTGCTGGATTGTTGTCTCGACTACTTTCACAGTTGTATTCATTTTGGAATTTCGTACGGGTATTAGTAATTGGCATTGTTTGGGAAGCTGCACTACGTTTCTCCTAATGGAAATGGCTTGGGTCGTTTTGGAATGTTTGCCCCTCGTCAGCCACCGTAGTTGAAATCTCCAGAAAAGGCTAATAAGTGGAGTCTGAGGTAAAAAGCAATCAAAGAACAGATACACAAGCCTTTAGTGATTAGTCTTTTTTAATAACATTACTTTCATTATCACACATTTGTGAAAGAAATCAATTATGATACAATGTAAAGACGTACAGCAGAAGGTATAAAATCCATGCGCGACCACTGAAGGCTTAACTCATGTACTGTAGATGCATCCACAGTGTTGTAGTAATTACTCAGAATTCCTTGTGAGGGGTGACAGAAGTTACGCACTATAACTTTAATGAAGAGTAAAAAGAAAACTCTTAACCCTACGTTTATGGTGCCTCTTGCAGTTAAGGGCCCAAGGCAATTTGCCAACCTTTGCCTAGTAGTAAAGTCCGCCTCTGGAGAGAAGCAGAAACAATGATAATCTTCTGAAGATCATTTATTTACAAGAATTCCTCTCGGTTTATCACATAATCCACTCCACTTCATAAAGAAAGTATTGTTCAGTCAGGTTATTGATTTACAGTCACTTTCGTTCTTATAATCCATTCAGTTCCCGGCAGGATCTTGACTTCTTGGAATATTGTATTTAGTTCAGCTGCGTTGAAGTTTAACCACTTTAGCACAGGACAGGACAGGACAGGACAGGACAGGACAGGACAGGACAACGGAAGTAAAACAGGAAGTCAGCTGTCCTTTATTTTGAAAATCCAGCCTGTGAAAATGTCCAAGAGCACAATGCTGGATCTCTACTAGTGCCAGAGATGCTTGACTCTGCTCTTGAGAAAAAAGACAAAATGATGTGGTTCAAAACTTCATGAGCGGCCTTCGTTGCAGTGGTCGCGGGTTTAAATCCGACCCGTGGAACTTTACTGCAGGTCATCCCCTCTCTCTCTCTCTCTGTCTCTCTCTTCCTCTCTGTCTCTCTCTCTCTGTCTCTCTGTCTCTCTCTCTCTCTCTCTCCGTCTCCCCATTCAACTCTGTACTGTCTAATAAAGCTTGAAAATGCCAAAAAAAATAATCTTAAAAAAAAAAAAAAACTTCATGAGCTTTGTGGTTCATATCCAAAAGATCCTTGAAGGTTCTTCTAATGAGGTTACATCTACGGTGCCCACCATCTCTACCAGTGTGTCCTTGAGCAAGACACTTAACCCCAAACTGCTCCAGGGTCGCCGTACTATGGCTGACCCTGTGTGAGGACCCCCTCCGAAGTGTGGTAACTTCAGAGGGGATATAGGAAATAGACACATTTCAATTGACTTAATTTACTTACTTACAAATGCCTTTTTTTGCACAGAATAATTTTCTTTTATATCAGGAACTAGTATTCTGTTTTACTGTTGTCGTCTAACATGTCTCTCTTGAGCATGAGACCCTGTGTTTCAATGGGACTACCCAAAATATACTACTATAAATAAACATTACATATGTACATACATTTTAAACCCATTTTACACATTCCTCTTTCATCCCTCATGTGAAGAACCACTGTAATCGACAACAGTAAACGGTAAAAAAATCTAAAATGTCCTCTCTCTGTCCCGGTGGCCCCTTAAAGGCCTTTTCACATCAGCGGATTTCTGGATTGATTCAAAGGCGCCGAAGTAAATCCACAAGAATTTTGGCACGGAGTTTTAGTTTGCGTTGTTGACCAGCAGCAAACTGTATTGACAGAGCGGACTGAACTTTGAGGTGATGGACAGAATCCAAAATGGAGGAAGCTTTTTTTAAGCTGTGTTGGACTATACAAATGTATTTATTCAACTGTCCTCCATTAGAATATTACCTGCTCCACCATACAGCAAGTTAGTTTAATACGTCGTTCGATTTGAACTGATCACCCATCCCTCTTATTATTCAACTTTTTCTCCAGACCAGATTAACTAAAACTTTTTGGCAGCCATTAAAAAAAAAAAAAAGGTGCTACGAGATGTGTAATTAAAACATAATCCCCATCTGTAGCGACACAAAAGAATCTCACAATGAAGAACGGATTCATTTTGCTGTCTCAGGAATGATCAAGCCCTAAAGCTGTACACACAGTAGCCAACAAAAGGTTCATTTTACACCAGCGAACAACCTCGACCTCTGCAAACATTGCTCCTAACAGAGTTCCAGACGTAACAGCAGATTCATAGCTGCACCATTATTTGTTGAAGGGCATTTTCTTCCTCGTTCGAAAAACATCCAAATACACCGAAGTAGCAATTTAAAAACACTATAATTTATTTATTAAATTAAAAAAAGCTCTGGAAGACACATTCTGTTGCTAAGAAGCTGTTAGTTCCTCTTCAGTGTGTAGCTGTGTGCATGTTTGTGAGTATTTTGTTTGTTTTTCAGGTTGTCTGAAGGCTGGTCTGAGGGTTGGATTGTCCGTTGTTGCCACCAGCTGAGGTTAAAGGGCTGCTCTCACTCTGGTGACTGTCCACTGTCGAGTCTGTGAAGAAGACATAGAAAAATCACTCAGTACTGTGTTCTGTGTCCTACTAACGTCCTCCCTCTTACATACTCAACATATATATATACTACATACTGTCTACTTAACCATCCATTGTGTATGTGAGGATCGTAGGATTGTTTACACTGAAGTATACAGAAGCAATAAAAAATAAATTCCATGCCGTTTGTGCATTGTGGGGCAGGTTGAGTAGGAAAAGTAACCTATCGATCCATACACAAAATTTTCCCGGAAGTTAGTACTCATCCGGGCATTTCTCGCCTACACAAACTCGCATACATAACCGTCACATACTCAAATTGAGGTCAAAATGAGTATGAGTAGGACGTTAGTATGCCTTTCCTAACCCATCCTCAGTACTGTGAGCTATTTCAATTAAAGGTGTAGTCAGCGATTCTGGAGAATGTTTGTTGTCATAATCACTTGCTGAAAAAATGAGTCTGCTAGCTGTGTATACTGTGTCCAGGGACTACAGGTGAAAATTAGCCTGCATGGCTAAATCTGGCACATTTACATGTTGGACTTTGGTGCTCATGTTTCTAAATGTGCGCTGTCCCTTTTAAATAAAGAAATCTAAAAGAAAAAAATCCAGTGTTAATACACAGCCCAGGTTTTGTAAACAGGCATTTTGTTATCTTTTTACTTAACCTTTGTTATAACCCTTATCTGTGTACAAATAAAGTATAGTGCAATATTTCAAATGTTTACTTGCTGCGAGACTCAACGTAAAGTTTTTAAAGATTAAAGGTGCAGTGTGTAATATGGCATCATCAAGAAAGTTCTTTAAAGTTCTAGAATGCAACGCTCCCTGGGTAACCCCACCCCTTAGGAATAATAACAGAAGCTACAGTGGCCTTCAAGGACAAGAACATTTCTAAATTCTAAACAATGCACCTGATGACATTCCAAAAACATGGATGCCTCCATAAAACTTACCCTTTAAATGTATCAAAATGTAATATTAATATTTGTAATTCTTGCCCCTGGAGGATAATTCAGATTATTGGCAGAGGTGATTTTACACCAATGAGGACATATTTATGAATGAGGATATTGATTTTAGCTAATAAATTACTTAAAATGTTACACAGTGTCTCTTTTAAAGATTAAAGTCTGCACAAAATCTCCTGACAGTCTATTGCTCCATCTAGTGTCTGTCTCTGGTGTTGCAGGTCCCACCTTTGACTAAATGCAGCTCTGTCACCTCCTCCGGGTCCGCTCTTTGTTTCCTTGTGGTGCTTCCTGTGAAACGAGACAAAATGTCAATAAGCAAATCAGTTATGAATCCCAATTATGAGCAACTGAGCACACACACACAAAAAAACACACCATGATTTTGAAATGTGACTTTTATCTCTTGTATAATTATCAAGATTCTTATAAAAGTCTTCCTTTACATCTTCTGTCTTGATTAACTTTCTTTATTTTACATAATTTCAGCTTTTATTTTAAACAACTTGTATTATACTTGTAACAGCCTGTTTTCCCCACAGCCTATGTTACCCAAAATGCACTTGGCTTTGCCCCGGATGCATTTAGTTGTGGGAAAACTGGTGTGACTGGTTTGTCATCACAGATGCAAGACTAATCTATTATGAATGTGTGTAATATATGGGGGTTTATTTAATCCATACGTACACACACACACACACACACACACACACACACACACACACACACACACACACACACACACACACACACACACACACACACACACAAACACACAGGTGCAGTAGGCAAGACTTTTTTTTTTTCTGAATGCATTTTTTAAAACCTGTACGAAGCATTTCATGATTTATTAAATGAGAAAAAGGATCTATGCGAAATCTGTTCTATACAAACTTTGGACCCATCAACTTACAGATGTAGCAAAGTAGTATGTTTAATCATTTGTACTTCACTCAAGTTTTCCCATATGAGATAAAATGATGTGACATGTGCATTCCTCCGGTCAGTCCAGTCAAACCTTCTTCTTCTTTTTATCAGTGAATGTCCAAAACTGCCAGTGTTCATTTTTACCTTTTAATTTCAGGTATGCGAACATTCCCACCAACACAAGAACCAACAGCGCAATCACCAGACCCACAATCCACCAGTAATACGGGCTTCCTGAAGAACTGCGCTCACCTGCACACAGGTAAGAAACACATGCAGATTATTACAAAAACAAACACTTTAACACAGGAATAAACACAATTCAGAAGCTGTTTTATGTGTTTTTATCAAATGGAGACTTTGCCATTGCATTTGTTATATAATACCTGGTTTAAGTATTGTTTTATTTGTTTTAACAAACTATGAAGGCCTCAGGAGAAAACAACTCAAAGGAGGGAGTGTTTTCATTTTGCACCTTGAGAATTTAGTCAAAATGAAGAGAGGTTTGTCTGTTTATGTGACGGAGAGAGGAGGGGGAGGGGGAGAGAGGGGGGGGAGAGGGAGGGGAGAGGGAGAGGAGAGGGGAGGGGGGGGGGGGGGAGAGGGGGGGAGAGAGGAGGGGGAGAGAGGAGGGGAGAGAGGAGGGAGAGGAGGGGGGAGAGAGGAGGAGGGAGAGAGAGGGGGGGAGAGAGGAGGGGGAGAGAGGAGGAGGGGGAGAGAGGAGGGGGAGGGGGGGGGGAGAGGAGGGGGGAGGGAGGAGGGGGAGAGAGGAGGGGGAGAGAGGAGGGGGGGGGGGGGGGAGAGAGGAGGGGGGGGAGAGGAGGGGGGGGGGGGAGAGAGGAGGGGGGGGGGGGGAGAGAGGGAGGGAGGGGAGAGAGGAGGGAGGGAGAGAGGAGGGGGGAGAGAGGGAGGGAGGAGAGGGGGGGAGAGAGGAGGGGAAAGGGGGGGGGGGGGGAGAGGAGGGGGGAGAGAGGAGGGGGGGAGAGGAGGGGGGGAGAGAGGAGGAGGGGAGGGGGGAGAGAGGAGGGGAGAGAGAGGAGGGGGAGAGAGGGAGGGGGAGAGAGGGGGGGAGAGGGGGGGGAGAGGGGGGGGGAGGGGGAGAGGGAGGGGGGGAGAGGGGGGGGAGAGAGGAGGAGGGGGAGGGGGGAGAGGAGGGGGAGAGAGGAGGGGGAGAGAGGAGGGGGGAGAGAGGAGGGGGGAGAGGGGAGGGGGAGAGAGGAGGGGGGAGAGAGGAGGGGGGAGAGAGGAGGGGGGAGAGAGGAGGGGAGAGAGAGGAGGGGAAAGGGGAAAGGGGGGAGGGGGTTGGGTGTTGTGTATGTATTGTATGTGTTTACTTATTGTGGTTTTTTTTTGTCCATATGTTAAAAAAAAAACATAAAACCACTAAAATAAAAGTAAAAAAAAAAGAAGAGAATAAACTTGACGTAAATTATGTTTGTTAAAGTTTGTTGTGTCTGTCCGTCCGTGTGTGTGCGTGTGTGTGTGTGTGTGTGTGTGTGTGTGTGTGTGTGTGTGTGTGTGTGTGTGTGTGTGTGTGTGTGTGTGTGTGTGTGTGTGTGTGTGTGTGTGTGTGTGTGTGTGTGTGTGTGTGTGTGTGTGTGTGAGTGAGTGTTTTGTAGGTGACCTCACCAGCAGTGATGGTGAGGTCGGTGTGCTCCGTGTGTGTGTTGTAGGGCATTGAGAACACACAGGTGTAGCTGCCCTCGTGCTCTGAGTGTTTCGGGTCCATTAGCCTCAGAGACCCATCTCCAAACGGGACCCTGAAGCCGTCCAGCTCCACATGGCTGTCCCAGGACCCGTTGTACCGGCTGTCCCCCGAGCGGCTGTCGT
>CM049415.1:2480000-2492500 GCA_026929865.2 Hyperoplus lanceolatus | reverse complement strand
CCCAGTAACCATGAGGTCTCTAGTTCCTCCTCCCAGTAACCATGAGGTCTCTGGTTCCTCCCAGTAACCATGAGGTCTCTGGTTCCTCCTCCCAGTAACCATGAGGTCTTTGTTTCCTCCTCCCAGTAACCATGAGGTCTCTGGTTCCTCCTCCCAGTAACCATGAGGTCTCTGGTTCCTCCGAGTAACCACAATGCCGGCCTCTGTTTAGGTCCCCTGCACCTGTGTTTTAGTAGTAGAACTAGTGGTGGCTGCTATTACATCTACAGTGCCCAGTGTCCACCATCTATTGTGTTAACTTGGTTGAATTGTAACACAAAGAGGAGAATTTGAGCTGGAGTACGAAAGGATTGTGTTAACCACCAATGACACTGGACCTTTGTGAGTAGATCAGTGTGAACAGGACGGATTACTAGAGCCAGCACAACCAGTTCCGTTGTTTCAGGGCAGATTAAGAACAAATAAAAAGCCAGTCGTTCAGGCACGTTTAAGCACTTTTCGACCGCACCCCGAAAGCTGTCAGAACAATTGATTTGAAGTCTGTTGGATCTCAGTCAAATGTTCTAGTTAGGACACAATCTGAACAGGAGTAGTATATCACGAGTCATGGCACCTTTTTATAACTAGAACGTCCAACAGAGGGGACTGCGTAGTGCAGCACAGATCCACTGAGTTTGGCACATCCGTTTTTTCAGTTAGAGCCACCAAGTCTTGGAACTTAGTACCAAGCGAGATAAGAGAGTGGAACACCTTTGCTGGTTTTAAATGTAAGATGAAGTCATGGCTGAAATTAACCCAAGCATGTACCCATCATGCATAGATTGTTTTCTTAATGTTGTGATGTCCTGTTTTCTTGGTGTCTTACTGTTGTGATGTTGTTGTTGTTGTGGTGTCCTACAGGTTGTGATTTTATTGTTCGTATTGTGTTGTTGTGTTTTATTGTTGTGAAATTGTGTGTTATTGTTTTTATACTTCAGTGTGAGGTTTCCCATCTTGACAGAGATGTAATACTCTGTTTCCTGCCCAGGGACTGCAGATGAAAATGAGCTTATAGCTAAATCTGGTGCTGCTTATGTGCTGTACATTGTCCCTGTTCAATAAACAAATAAATAAATAAGCTGTTTGAGGTAATACACCTGTTGTGACATCACTAATTCTGGCTGATTTAATATTGTTTTACCTTTTCCAAATGTAGCGCTTTGAAGTAGTTCAACATGTGTGATAAAGCCGACGTATTTGCTTAATTATAATTTTTTATTTTATTATTATTATTTAATTTATGTTTTTGTGGCATTCTACATGCTTTCTTTGATAGTTTTATAGAGACAGATATGGAATGGGACAGAGAGGGGAATGACATGCAGAGAACGACCCGGGCTGGATTCTAACCCGGGTCTGCTGTGAAGAGGACAGACATACAGACAGAGAGACAGACAGACAGACAGACAGACAGACAGACAGACAGAGAACGACCCGGGCTGGATTCTAACCCGGGTCTGCTGTGAAGAGGACAGACATACAGACAGAGACAGACAGACAGAGAACGACCCGGGCTGGATTCTAACCCGGGTCTGCTGTGAAGAGGACTGAGCCTCTATGGGGAGAGGGGAGAAGGGTCTAACCAATACACCACGATCGCGCACCCCTCAAGTTAATGATGCGCAGTTATTTCAAAGACCTTTTTTGTGGTGTCACAGGGTACTTTTGTTTATCAAGTCTTCAAAAGGCTACAGTGAAAGGTCAGGTGAGTGTGGAGGGGATTCCATAAAAGTCATAAGTGGACCGTAAATAGCTTTTTACTCGTTTTAAAAGTCGTGATCTGCGTTTTAAATGTTTTTGAACTTTCAAAATGCTGCTGTGAAGAGGACTGAGACTCTATGGGGGGGTGGGCTCTAAACACTACACCATGACATGAGCGCCCCTACCCCACTAATTATTGGCTTGTACCTGTGATGGCAGAAACATGTTTTATCCTGTGTGTCTCTGTGAACTCTTAGTAACTCTGATGAACCCTGAGCCAAACTTCCACAATATATCAATCTTTTGTTTGGAGGTTTTCATTAAAATGTTCATTAAGCAGAAGGGAGTTACCGCATGCTGACTTTGATGTCTCCCTTGGGGGTTTGTTTAACTGTCACTTTAAAGGTGCTCCGAGGAACTTTCAGTTTGTGTTAATTCTTGCGCCCCCCTTTGGACAAAAGCGGTAGTTATTCTACTACGCCAGCTGTTGTTCCTGGGTGAGCGTATATACCCATGACAAAGGCATTAAGAAAAACTATAAAAAAATAGCATTCTTTGCACTGATGGTCTTGTTTGCTGTTACATGTAATTTATGATCATCAGAGAAAAAATGAGACTGTTTCAGAAATATTTAAAAGTTCCTCATAGCATCTTTCAATGACTGTAATAATTGTCTCTTGTACATAACAGGCTCAGTCCTCTTCACAGCAGACCCGGGTTAGAATCCAGCCCGGGTCGTTCTCTACATGTCATTCCCCTCTCTGACCCATCTCATCTCTGTCTCTCCAAACTGTCTAATAAAGCTTGGAAAATGCCAAAAAAAAAAAAAAAAAAAACTTGCTCACTTCAGCCTTACATCCAACTTTTCCCCTCGACACGTTCTATCAGTACGATCGTTGTACGACTTAATCTGAAACCTGAACTTTTCTCAAGTGTCAAAAGCTCTCGGATTATCTTTTGTTTGTTTTCCTTAGAGTTCACTTAAGCCCATCCGCGTGTTTGTATGAGTGCGTGAGAGATTTCTGGCTTCACAGAAGGTACACACACACACACACACACTCACACACACACACACTCGCTCATTCGCACGAATGCACACACACGCACACACGTACAGGCACGCTCACACTCACTCACTCACTCACTCACTCACTCACTCACTCACTCACTCACTCACTCACTCCCCCACTCACTCACTCACTCACTCACTCACTCACTCACTCACTCACTCACTCCCTCACTCACTCACTCACTCACTCACACACACACACACACACACACACACACACACACACACACACACACACACACACACACACACACAGGCGAATGACGAAGGGATTAATTGTTTCTTTTTCTCCCTATCACATCTATCATCACCGGAGTGAGTTTGTTATGGCTCAAACTGACAGCTGTTCTTGTGTTCTAACTCTTCTCGGAAATCGACTACACACACCTCTGACACACACACACATACACACACACACACACACACACACACACACACACACACACACACACACACACACACACACACACACACACACACCTCTGACACACACACACCTCTGACACACACACACACACACACACACACACACACACACACACACACACCTCTGACACACACACACAGCTGCAACATGTAGCAATACTAGCAAAGCAGCCAACCTGTTTTTACCTGTGAGTGACAGCGCAGTATTTTAATTTGACATTTTTATGCCCTTGCCGAAAAACCCACTTGAAACAAATTTACTAAGCAAACACAGTCCCTTTTTAGATAGCTGAAAAAGTGTGATACATTAACTCCACACACGTGGTTACTAAACACAACAAACGGCCATATCTTATCCGTACAAACACAGTAACTGATAAAGTAGCAGGTGATTATTCCTAAATGAGTTTTCCAAAATGAGTTATGGCAGTTATGGCACAATCTTAATGACTTTCAAACGCGGAACAACAACTCCTGAGGCGAGAAAGTTTTACTGTTGATTACTGACATTGAAGCAGTTATTCTTCGTATTACAATTGTTTCAGTACAGTTTGAATACATGTGCAAATTTGACAATTATACTTGCATTTGCATCTTTCAAAAAATGCTAGATGTTCGATTAGGCCAGAGTTAAGAACTTTGTTTAACTTTTACATAATATAAGTGTCCACATTTTTAACAGAACATATTTTGGATACAGCTTTTTTTTCTTTCTTTTTTTTTATGAATCAAAAACAACTATGTACAGGTCTTAAAAATGCACTTTCGGCATGCTTTTAAGAAATGTATAATAAATCAGACAATTAACAACAATTTAAAAAAAACCTTCTGTCATAACCTTCAAAATAGTGCTAAGAATGATTATGGAAAGTTTAGTTGATTGATTGATTGCTATAGAATTGCTCTAGAACTCAGTCTCTTCAAGTACGTTTCCATGCTTTTATTTTGTAATACTCAGATTCTTGCCCTTTTGATTATCTCCCAATCTGCCTTTCTAAGTGACATTTATTTTCCGTTAGTCATGTAAATTAGTTTCCTTCTCTCCATGCCAGCGTTCCAGCATTACTTCCTTCTGTAGATTTCAACAGATTGTTGGCGGTTTTACTGGTTATTATCTTAGCATTTTCCCCTGTTCGTTTCGTTTCCCTGTATCTGATATCTTGCGAGTAGATTGGTACACGTAAAGGCAACTTTTTTGATTCGTATCGATATGTTTGGAAGTTGATTCTGGAGAACAGTTGTTGTCGAAATCACTTTTAGTCAAAATCAGGGAATGTCTCTTCATGATCGTGTGCGCTGAAAAAAAATCTGCTGTTAATACACAGCCTAGGCTCATGTGAATGAAGGGGCCCACCGTAGCTAACAAAATGCCCTTTTACAGAGTCTAGGCTGTGTATTAACACTCCCAGCGCACATGCAATACAGACAGGTAGCAGAAACCATGAGGGGATATTCACTGATTTTGACAAAAAGTGATTTTGACAACAAGCGTTCTCCAGAATCACTGACTCCACCTTTAAGAGTATTAAGAAGTCAGAACTTGCCTGTCTTGACTTTAGACCTGATTGCAATGACGCAAGACTTACGTGTTTCTTGCAAGACAATGACTCGGATTCTCCCTTTGACCAACACCTCCCATGTTACAGGAAACACATTAATCGCCTGCATTGCACAACAGCCTTTTGTCCTGAATTACCACAGAATACTATCTGTCTCAATAGCTCATTTCCTTTGCCCAAAAGCTCAAATATTCACTAACATGACCTTCAAGGTAGTTAAACGACATGGGTTAGCGGTCGTCAAGAGAAAGATTTGGAGTTAAGAAAATAGTTGAAAAGTTGGGGCGCTCCAGTGGCGTAGTGGATAGAGCGCGTACCATATTGGCTCCGGCCTTCGTTGCAGTGGTCACGGGTTCAAATCCGACCCGTGGACCTTTACTGCAGGTCATCCCCCCTCTCTCTCTGTCTCCCCATTTCAACCCTGTACTGTCTAATAAAGCTTGAAAATGCCCAAAACATATCTTAAAATAAAAAAATTTAAAAGTTGGCCATGAACTGGTGGACTACATTGTCAGACATAGTGGAACGGTAGGAGTCCATTTCTACAATGTAAAACTAATGAAACCCCCTTGACCTGATTATAGTCAACTACTTGTCCGTACTGTGTGTGTGCTGCAGAAACAAAAGTGGTTCTAATAAACAGCCTAGGCTCTGTAAACTGGTGTGTAGACAAAGGCTATGTTCACAAAGTGGACCCACTGTAGCATCCCCCACTTAACTTGAACTTAAAGGGACACTGTGTAACATTTTAAGTGATTTATTAGCTAAAATCAATATCCTCATTCATAAATATGTCCTCATTGGTGTAAAATCACCTCTGCCAAAAATCTGAATTATCCTCCTGAGCGGAGAATTACAAATATTAATGTTACATTTTGTACATTGAGCAGGAAAGTCTTATGGAGGAAACCATGTTTTTGGAATGTCATCAGGTGCATTGTTTAGAATTTAGAATTGTTCTTGTCCTTGAAGGCCACTGTAGCTTCTGTTATTATTCTAAAAGGGTTGGGGTTACCCAGGGAGCGTTGCATTCTAGAACTTTCTTGATGATGTCATATTACACACTGCACCTTTAAGTGCCTGTATTTCACATTGCATGTAATATTTTATTAAAGATCTTAACTTGTATGCATCGCGACATCCTCCCCCCCTCCCTCCTTCTTTTTCTATCAGTTCCAGATCTTAGGCTGTGAGTTTAGTTAGAACTCTAGTAAATTGTAACCTTAACCCTGAGGAATGATGAACACACACACACACACACACACACACACACACACCTTAACCCTGAGGAATGATGAACACACACGCACACACACACACACACCTTAACCCTGGGGAATGATGAGCACACACACACACACACACACACACACAAACACACACACACACACACACACACCTTAACCCTGGAGAATGATGAACACACACACACACACACACACACACACACACACACACACACACACCTTAACCCTGGAGAATGATGAACACACACACACACACACACACACACACACACACACACACACACACACACACACACACACACACACACACACACCTTAACCCTGGGGAATGATGAGCACACACACACACACACACACACACACACACACACACACACACACACACACACACACACACACCTTAACCCTGGGGAATGATGAGCACACACACACACACACACACACACACACACACACACACACACACACACACACACACACACACACACACACACACACACACACACACCTTAACCCTGGGGAATGATGAGCACACACACACACACACACACACACACACACACACACACACACACACACACACACACACACACACACACACACACACACACACAAAAAACACCTTAACCCTGGGGAATGATGAGCACACACACACACACACACACACACACACACACACACACACACACACACACACACACACACACACACACACACACACACACACACACACACACACACACACACACACACACACACACACACACCTTAACCCTGGGGAATGATGAGCACACACACACACACACACACACACACACACACACACACACACACACACACACACACACACACACACACACACACACACACACACACACACACACACACACACACACACACACACACACACACACACCTTAACCCTGAGGAATGATGAGCACAGGCCTATTAAACCAGGACCAGACAGAGCAGATGTTTCACTGATTCTTTCCAGAGCTGTGGTGGCATCCAGAGTGTTTCCAGCCTGAAGTCATACCTCACGTCAAGATTCAGGGGAAAAGTTTGAACAAGCCGTCTGACTAATGTAGGTCAATCTGCTATTTGGCAGAGAACTGAAAATCCCACAATCTTGCAACAGTAAAGATGGACTCAGCGATTCTGGAGGACGCTTGTTGTCAACATCAAGTAACATCTCCTCCTCACTACCTCTCTGTACTGTGAGTGCATTGAAGATGAAAAAATAAAAAATATGGTTTTATTTCACAGTCTAGGCTCTGTAAAAGGGCATGTTGCTAGCTATGTTGGGCCCACTTTGTGAACATAGCCTTTGTTTACATACCAGTTTACAGAGCCTAGGCTGTTTGTTTCTCCAGCACACACATACACACACACACACACACACACACACACACACACACACACACACACACACACACACACACACACACACACACACACACACACACACACACACACACACACACACACCTCCAGAATCACTGACTCCACCTTTTTAAGATTAGCACAGATTATTGCATTTTCTTTTGCAGCAGTAAACTAAATCCATGTATCAAGTTCTGGACAAGAATCTCGCCGAGCTTTTTAAACCCTGTGAAAGTCTGTGAAGTACAAAGAAGCGTTTGTTTCGTTACCTGGCGTTTTGTCCGGTGAAGCAAAGCTGATCCAGAGCAGCACACAGGCCCAGGTGTGTATGGCGGACATGGTTTCCGTTCAGCTGTGCGGCTTTATGACTCACACACTCACAGAGGAACCTATGCAGGCCGATTCCTCACTCCATATTACTTCTTCCACTTCACCGGGTTCAGGCGACTTGTTTTTTTTTTTGCAGGTTTTTTTCTGGGTGGTTCTGCATAAGACACACACACACACACACATGCATGCAGAGAGAGAGACACACACACACAAAGAGAGAGAGAGAGACACACACACACACATGCAGAGAGAGAGAGAGAGACACACACACACATGCAGAGAGAGAGACACACACACACATGCAGAGAGAGAGAGAGACACACACACATGCAGAGAGAGACACACACATGCAGAGAGAGAGAGAGAGACACACACACACATGCAGAGAGAGAGATAGAGACACACACAAACATGCAGAGAGAGAGACACACACACATGCAGAGAGAGAGAGAGACACACACATGCAGAGAGAGAGAGAGAGAGACACACACACACATGCAGAGAGAGAGATAGAGACACACACACACACATGCAGAGAGAGACACACACACATTTAGAGAGACATGCACACAAACACACATACAGAGAGAGACACACACACATATAGTTACACACACAGAGACACACACACCGGACATGTGGACACACACACACATTTCAAGGAAACAGGAAGAGAAAAAAGCATAATTAGGGCCACATTCCTGATGAAATGGACAGGGGGAGAGACACACGTAGATCCTAGAATATACGTGACAGAACTTGTGCGGCTTCCTTTGGAGAACCCAGCTCTTAATCCGTCTTTACTTTCAAACGCTGAGATTTTGCAGCTGTAGCTCCTGCATTCTTTGCAGATCCCCTATAAAACTCCAGAACCCTTTTATCTTCTCCGCTCCGTCATTCCACGGACGGACGGATGGATTATGAGACAATGAGCCCCTGGGCAAAGGCATGTAGAAGGCCCCCACCCCCTTACCCTTCACCCTCGCCACGATAGAGCAAGACACACAGAATCAGACGGCTGTCAATATTTTATATTCTGCATACTACAGCTGATCATGAAAAAGTATGTAGTTACCATGCAGTATGCTACACTTTAGGACATTATTTTACTTATTTATTTCAAAATAACATCGCAACTTGAATTTTGCTTTTATAACCGTCTCATCGCTGGTTGTTTTCACTTCGACTCCACGTTGAAGTGACGTCACTTCTGCTGCAATGGATTGTGGGTCAGAATCGCTGCTGATTTCAACACTAAAAATCACGACTGGATCTAGTAGGACATCCGGGATATTTCTAATCATTCTGCATCTAACCACAAGTATTGGGAAATCCTAAATATTTTTCTACCAAGCTAAGTAGCAGGGAAATACGCCCTTACAGTAAGCGTCATTCCTCTGTCATTTTCTTGGGCTCACCCCTCCGTATCTACCACTTCAGTTTATATCTCTTAAGTTGTGTGATATGTATGCGCCAAAGGAAAGAGGAAATATCTGCTAAACCCTCTCACGTTATCTCCACGCCACCTTAACTCTGAACAACAAACAGGTGAAGTTTGTGCCGCAGATCAAAGACAGTGTTGAAATGTGAGGTAAACCCTGCTGCTGATAAAGTCAGTGTGGCTGAAAGTACCTGCCGAAGTATTTGTGTTAACTGTCTATCATCTATGTTTCAATTAGTTCAGCTTTTGAGGTCAAATGGGTGCGTTTTTGAAAAATGTCCTTAAAAGTTTTAAAGTTGCTACGAGGAACTTTTAAATATTTCTGAAACAGTCTCATTTTTCCTCTGATGATCATAAATGACATGTAACAGCAAAGAATCATCAGTGTAAAGAATGCTATTTTTATATAGTTTTTTCTTAATGCCTTTGTCATGGGTATACGCTCACCCAGGAACAACAGCGCGCGTGGTAAAAACACTACCGCTTTTGTTCAAAGGGGGCGCTAGAATTAGGACAAACTGAAACTTCCTCGGAACACCTTTTTAAAGTAACATTTGTATTTTTACCACACCATACACCATTATTTTGTTTGGTTATTATATGTTTGTGCTTCGTAGCATATCGTCATGAGCCTTAAATACAGTAAGTAAGTGAAATGAAAGTTCACCAGAGCTCTTTCTGAACGCAGAAGGGGAAGGAAGTGAGTTTCGTGATGAGTAATGGTGACAATTCCCTCTTTAAAGGTGAAGTCAGATTTCTAGAGAACGCTTGTTGTCAAAACCTGTAAACTGGTATGTAAACAAAGAGGCCACCGTAGTTAGCAACGTTTGATTCAATTTATTTCAGACATATCAAACATACAAAACAAAATGAAAAGCATGGAAATACAGTAAACAAATTATGTTTTCGCAAAAGAAATTAAAAATAAAAGAAAACAAATTAACTGTATTGCTGAGATATGCCTGAAAAGGAGCAGGAAGAAGTATATACTTACGTTCTTGTTTATAGATTCTAGGCTGTGTATTAACAGTGTGGACAAGTATGCAGATCTTCACTGATTTTGGCAAAAAAAAGCATTTTCCAGAACCACTGACTCCCACCTTTAAGTGAGTCACTGATATGTCTCCACCTTTATGTAAATGTTATATGATACAGAAGCAGCATTTTATCTGACATAATTTACTGCTGGAGGACACTGGTAGCTCTTGGATTTTGGCCAATAATTATTTTCAGTAGCAAAGTGATAGAGAGGCAACCACGAAGCAAGACGGCAGTAAATTTGATATGAGCATTTGCCATAGTTTTTTTTTTTCATTCATTCATTCATTCATTAATTTTTTTGTATTACTATAGTGATATATACACAAATTTGCCATAGTTTAAAGGTGCAGTGTGTAATATGACATCATCAAGAAAGTTCTACAAAGTTCTAGAATGCAACGCTCCCTGGGTAACCCCAACCCTTTAGAATGATAACAGAAGCTACAGTGGCCTTCAAGGACAAGAACAATTCTAAATTTTAAACAATGCACCTGATGACATTCCAACTATGACACTTTCAAGATGGTGGCACTAGGTCTTGGTACAAAATATGCAGAAATATGGACATATATGAGACCCTTTCTAAGGGAAAAATAATCATTCAAAACATTCTTTTCAGCTATTACGCACTAAATTAAATGTACTTATGGATATTATAATTACTTTCTACAAAATCTGCTAGGAAATAAAACCCAAAATTCTACACACTGCAGCTTTAAATATTATTTTCCTATTATTTTTTTCGTATTATAAAAAATGCCACAATTAGTAAATGAAGATTTGTGCAAAGAAGCTGTCGAACTTTAACAACTTATTATGTAACGCTAAATAAGTAAATTATTAAATTACTGACGGTCAGTCTTTGACCTCATCAGTCCCAGATTATTATTATCGTTTTATGGCGTTTTAAATATATGACAAGAAAATGAATCAGCAAAACACAACATCCACTAAAGCATGTAGTAATTCTCAGTTAATAAGACGCTCACTACATTTTATCTAAATATGTCAAGTTACATTGAAACGTTAAAGGGATACTTCACCCATATGGAACCAGCGTTCTATCATTATAAAATCACTATTATAATATAATGAATGAGGTTTTTCTTCCCTCAGTCTTCCCTCAGTCTTCCCTTGGCCCAGCTGTCCTGTTAATCCTAACCCTTACTGTGATGTCACAAGAAGGAAACTGTAGGGTTAGACAGTGAGACCATAAAACACTCTGTCTGCCTTTTCTCAGGCTAGGATGATCCGATTTCAATTTTTTTTTGCACATTTATACTACATAGGATCTCCGAGTTCAATACACCTTCATATTCCAACCGGTTTAGTAGGTCTTTAAACTCAAGGTGTTTACATACAGACCTTCTACTAAGGGCATTTTAAAGTCTAATTTTGAGTTAATTACTTCTTATTTTTAAGCCTTAGTTTTAACATTATATTCAAATACATTCTGGATATTCCTGTGCAAATGTATCCCAACAAACAGAGCATTTTCGGGGGCGCCCTTAGCTCAGTTGGTAGGGCGTCCCCCCCCCCCCATGGGCCCTTAGCTCAGTTGGTAGGGCGTACCCTCCATGGGCCTCGGCCAGCAGCGGACCCGGGTTTGATTCCAGCCCGCGGTCGTTCTCTGCATGTCACTCCCCTCTCTGCCCCATTTCAACTCTGCCTCTATACTATCAATAAAGCATATAAATGCCAAAAAATATCTAAAAAAAAAAAAAAAAAAAAAAAGAGCATTTTCCTCTTATAGACTTAACTGAAATACTTTATAATATCAACAGCAAACATGCAGTGTCATGTACTGTGTATTCTCATATAACAAATTAAAATATATACATTCATATCGCTTTACAAATTCAGACTTATATTATCTTAAATCTGCCGAACTCTACCTGTAACTGTTTTAATTGGCCTTTATTAACTCTACCTGTAACTGTTTTAATTGGGCTTTATTAACTCTACCTGTAACTGTTTTAATTGGGCTTTATTAACTCTACCTGTAACTGTTTTAATTGGGCTTTATTAACTCTACCTGTAACTGTTTTAATTGGGCTTTATTAACTCTACCTGTAACTGTTTTAATTGGGCTTTATTAACTCTACCTGTAAGTGTTTTAATTGGGCCTTTATTAACTCTACCTGTAACTGTTTTAATTGGGCTTTATTAACTCTACCTGTAAGTGTTTTAATTGGGCTTTATTAACTCTACCTGTAAGTGTTTTAATTGGGCTTTATTAACTCTACCTGTAAGTGTTTTAATTG
>CM049415.1:2475000-2477500 GCA_026929865.2 Hyperoplus lanceolatus | reverse complement strand
CTACAAAGCAAACTCAACAGAGCCCGGCTCTCTTTTTTTGATCTGGTTCAACATAACACAAACCCTCGCTCAGAGCTAACCGGTATCACGAAGGCAGTTATCAACCTCTTATGTTGAACGAGGGTTTCGGCTTCAGGCTCTGTGCGCGTCCCCATGAGAGGGGGCGTTTGACCCGTCATTTGACTCTGCTTCCGCACAGACTGGACTGATCTTGTGCCGCTAACTTTACACAAACGGACTGATTGTGAGCAGCTGAGTAAAACAAAAGTGCGTCGCCAACTTCATTCAAGAGGAAGAGTTTGTCAGTCTGAATTATTACAGCAGAAAACAGAGAACCGAAAAAAACTCTCACTGCAAATAGGCTAAGGAGAGTGGAATGCTGCCAGCATGGAAAGGATTTATTTATCTTGCCGATCGTTCTCGCAGTGCGTAACGTGACATTATAAAACTATGAAACGTGGAACTTGGATTTAAACACTATACCATTAACACTATACCATCGTCCCTACGTCACCACATTAATGCACTGCGGTCTTCAAGCAGCGACTTATCTAGCATCATCTCAGATCCATGAGTGTGATAAAACATGATAAAAACCATCAAAACTTCCCAAAACATTACCTGCTCCGCCATTGTAGGCGCATACACATTCACCCATGTGTCGCTCTGTGCGTGCACCGGCAGTGAGACGGGTGCCGGTTTGTAGCGTTCTCTCTTGTGATTGGAGATCAGTTTCGGGATCCCCGAAAAGTTTAATTGCCGATTACATGCAGAGCGGGTGACAGAGAGTTGGTTTGACCCACATTATGTAAGATCATGATTAAGGCTTTAATTATTAAACAAAAAACGCGCGGACATATCATGATCAAGTGATCACTGTATGAATAAAACAGAAGCGATTTAACACCTTGGATATAAACATTCTAAATACCCCCCCCCCCGGCTGCCTGCCAATCGTACAAATCCCCTCAGGAGGATACTTCAGATCATTGCTTTCCCTTTAAGTTATCCCATTTCAAATCAAAATCAAATCAGTTTTATTTGTATAGCCCAAAATCACAAATACATTTGTCTCAGTGGGCTTCACATTCCATACAGTATGATACAATATGACACCCTGCCCTTACACCCTTAGCTCGGCTGAGAAAAAACTCCCAGTAAAAACCCTTTACCGGGATTAAAATTTTTTAAGAAATCTCAGGGAGAGTCGACAGAGTAAGGGATCCCTCTCCCAGGACGGACATACTGCAATAGATGTCATAAGTAGGGAAAAATCACGAAGGAATTTGATCATTGACCAGATGTTACATGGTAATACTAAAGTAAAGTGTGAATAGTGTGAATGCAGGAACATTTAGAACCCAGTTATGATCCAACCAAAATATTCTTATGGTAGATTTGTTCCCTAGAAAGAAAAGTGAAACGATGACGATATGCAGATGAGATTAACCTTTATTTCACCTGGGGAGTTTTCACTTCTTGTTCTCTTTTACATGGAAATCATGAACCAACACAAAGTTACTCACATGTACACGTGGCACACACACACACACACACACACACACACACAGTTACACACAGGTACACACACACACAGTTACACACAGGTACACACAGGCACACACACACACACACACACACCCACACACACACACACACACACACACACCAAGTACATCCAGTCCGCTCTATTCTAGGTGCTCGGGTCAAAGGCCAGACTTTTGGTAATGAGAGACAGGTGATCTTTACCTCAGGTATGTACCCACCGTAGCTATAGCAACATGCCCATTTACAGAGCCTATGGTTGCGTTCCGAATCACATACTCTTTCTTTTTTCTATTCTACATACTACATCGACGACGATATACACGATAAAAAATAATCTAGTTAGGATCAGGCCCGGTTCTAGAAAGTCAGACTTGGGTGGGCCTGTAGAAATTTTAGGTGGGCACACTTTTCAGGGAGAACGAAGATGCGAGCAAGCGCAGAGCGCGCAAGCCGAAATTTTTTGCCCTTGTAAGATCTCTGCGTCTGCTTTTTGGCACATTTACTGTGAATTGTGTAGAACACAATATGCAAATAAACGTTGAGTGTTGCTGTGTGGGAGATTTGATTCTTGCATGTTTTTTTCCCAAATGTTTATGAATAACATATAATATACATTATATACAACATAATGTATCTATTTTTCTTAATCGCAGTATTAACTGTAGGCAGCCTGAGCTGATTGAAGAGAAAGCTTTGGGACTGGGCAACCTGGATGGTGGTAGTCCAGAGCTATATACTATACACACTACTTTCCACTATTGCCTCTGATGTCCAGCTGGGTGAAAATAGTAGCCAGCCGAGGCCACAAGATTTTTTTTCACCTTTTTAAAGTGAAATGCATGAATCTGGTGCCCTTTGAGAGGAAGATTAAGAGGCTAAATCTGAGGAATTTTGTGTGAACAAATAATTTGGAGACACTGGGTCGGATGAATTAGAAGCAATTGAAGAAAGA
>CM049415.1:2447500-2462500 GCA_026929865.2 Hyperoplus lanceolatus | reverse complement strand
TTTAGAGAGGCCGCAGCCCGACCTTCACATCCTGACAGAATGCTGCGTGAAGAAACAGCTGCTATATCGACACTCACACAGATGATCTGACTTATTTAAAGGTGCAGTGTGTAATATGACATCATCAAGAAAGTTCTACAAAGTTCTAGAATACAACGCTCCCTGGGTAACCCCAACCCTTTAGAATAATAACAGAAGCTACCGTGGCCTTCAAGGACAAGAACAATTATACATTTTAAACAATGCACCTGATGACATTCCAACTATGACACTTTCAAGATGGCGGCACTAGGCCTTGGTCCAAGATATGCAGAAATATGGACATATATGAGATCCTTTCTAAAGGAAAAAATTATAATAAAAAAAAAATTCAGCTATTATGCACTAAATTAAATGTACTTATGGATATTATAATTACTTTCTACAAAATCTGCTAGGAAATAAAACCCAAAATTCTACACACTGCAGCTTTAAGGACATATTGCCAATTAAAATCCATGTATCGCACTATAAAACAAATAGAGTTACTTTGTCCCTTACTTTGTCGACTCTCCCTGAGATTTCTTCAAAAAAAAAAAAAATGTAATCCCGGTAAAGGGTTTTTTACTGGGAGTTTTTTCTCAGCCGAGCTAAGGGTGTAAGGGCAGGGTGTCATATTGTATCATATTGTATGGAATGTAAAGACCACTGAGACAAATGTATTGTGTAAGGGCAGATAGATAGATAGATAGATAGATAGATAGATAGATAGATAGATAGATAGATAGATAGATAGATAGATAGATAGATAGATAGATAGATAGATAGATAGATAAGATCAGAGTGTCATATTGTATCAGATAGTATGGAATGTAGAGCCCACTGAGACAAATGTATTGTGTAAGAGCAGATAGATAGATAGATAGATAGATAGATAGATAGATAGATAGATAGATAGATAGATAGATAGATAGATAGATAGATAGATAGATAGATAGATAGATAGATAGATAGATAGATAAGGGCAGGGTGTCATATTGTATCATATTGTATGGAATGTAAAGACCACTGAGACAAATGTATTTGTGAAATTGGGCTATACAAAAAAATAAAAATAAAAATAAAACAAACTGATTTGTTTAGAGTTTGGCCTTTACATTTTGCCTGGGTATTTTTCCAGTGTGTGCGTCCCTTTAGAAAGCCCGCAGCCCGACCTACACATCCTGACAGATTGCTGTGTGTGTGTGTGTGCAGAAGCCTTTTCATTACATTACAATCTCCACCGTGTTAGTTACGCTTCAGCGGGTCGAATCGGGTATAAACTCTAAACTCTATAGGATTCACTGATAATCCTGTCAAGACCTCTCAGCTTTGGCCGTCCTTCGACCTATAGTTCATGACTTCACACCACATTTTCTCAATTCATACTTCATCCTGCAAACTTCATTCAACCATCAAAATGTCCATCTACATTCCCTCTTTCATGGACATATTTCAGATCTTCTACCACATTCATAGTTTCCAAATGATTCAGCCTTGTTTGAATGCATACAAATTCAAGTTTTGAGATTTTATAATGAAAGCCGGAATGGGACGGAATGTTTGAGGCTAAAAGTGAAGGACCAACCGACAGAGTGTAGAATTTGTCGAAAATAAATAAAAGTTCAGCGCGCTCTCCCTCGCACAAATTTAACTCCACATGGATAATTTTATCATTAACATGTAGGTAAAATTGTTCCGGTCGCAGACAAGTGTCTACGGAACCAAACGGATTTACGTACCGGGAGCTGTGAGCTTCTAAGCGAAAGGATTCACTGATAATCCAGTCAAACCTCTCACCTTTGGCCGCCTTTTGACCGAGAGCTCCAAATTAAAACACACAGATTCTGGATGTATAAACTTAAAGCTGTTTTATGCTACAGTATGAATGGCACTTGTGACCTCATAACAATGTATCTGTCCATATAGCGTCTTGTTTAGGGATGGAAAAATAATCTGAAAAAACAAATCCAAAACATGGCCTTTAAAGCTGCAGTGTGTAGAATTTTGGGTTTTATTTCCTAGCAGATTTTGTAGAAAGTAATTATAATATCCATAAGTACATTTAATTTAGTGCATAACAGCTGAAAAAAATGTTTTGAATTATGATTTTTCCCCTTAGAAAGGGTCTCATATATGTCCATATTTCTGCATATCTTGGACCAAGGCCTAGTGCCGCCATCTTGAAAGTGTCATAGTTGGAATGTCATCAGGTGCATTGTTCAAAATTTAGAATTGTTCTTGTCCTTGAAGGCCACTGTAGCTTCTGTTATTATTCAAAAGGGTTGGGGTTACCCAGGGAGCGTTGCATTCTAGAACTTTGTAGAACTTTCTTGATGATGTCATATTACACACTGCACCTTTAAAAAAAAGCATGCATGATTTTTATATTTAGTTAAAGGTGCTACAAGGAACTTTTATATATTTCTGAAACAGTCTCATTTTTCCTCTGATGATCATAAATTACAGACCATCAGTGCAAAGAATGCTCTTTTTATATAGTTTTTCTTAATGCCTTTGTCATGGGTATACGCTCACCCAGGAACAACAGCTGGCGTGGTAAAAACACTACCGCTGTTGGCCAAAGGGGGGCGCTAGAATGAACACAAACTGAAAGTTACTTGGAGCACCTTTAAAGCTGTGTTATATTATGATACTTGTCAACACATGCATTGATCCGCAGCGTCATGTTTGGGGATAAAAAATAATCTGAAAAAATCCAAAACATGACCTTTAACTTGCACAAAGCACTATTTTTTTATTTAGTAAGTTAAATCTTTTGCAGCTCACTCGTGGGCCGTGCGTGTGTGTGTGTGTGTGTGCCTGCTTGCATGCGCGTGTGTGTGTGTGTGTGCCTGCTTGCATGCGCGTGTGTGTGTGTGTGTGTGTGTGCGTGTGTGTGTGTATATGTTCAAAGGGGGTAAACAAACACACACAATTATACAGCACAACATACTTATGTTGTATTTACCCAAATAAAAGCCCACAGCCAGATTTAGTGATTAAAAGGGCAATCTCTTCTTTCTGGGGTCATCAGCACAAAAACAACCCAGGACGCCCACTATATATAAAAACGCATATGGCTGTATTTTGTGAGAGAGAGAGAGAGAGGGGGTAGGGGAAGAGAGAGAGGGGGGAGAGAGAGAGAGGGGGAAAGAGACAGAGAGAGGGAGAGAGAGAGAGAGAGTGGAGGGGAAGAGAGAGGGGGGGAGAGAGAAAGGGAAAGAGACAGAGAGAGGGAAAGAGAGAGAGAGGGAGAGAGAGAGAGAGAAGAGAGAGAGAGAGAGGGAAAGAGAGAGAGAGAGGGAGAGAGAGAGAGAAAGAGAAAGAGAGAGAGAGAGAAAGAGAGAGAGAGAAAAAGAGAGACAGAGAGGGAAAGAGAGAGAAAGAGACCGAGAGGGAAGGAGAGAGAGAGGGAAAGAGACAGAGAGGGAAAGAGAGAGAGAGAGACAAAGAGGGAAAGAGAGAGAGAGAGAGAGAGAGGGAAAGAGAGAGAGAGAGAGAAAGAGAGATTTTGCATCATGTGTTTTGCATGAAATGTGCGTCTATCGTGTGTCTATTGTTTCATGTGATTCAAACTGATGATCTTCATTTCAGTCGATGCTTTGTTTTCACCTGATCATCCAGAGATCATGTCATTTTCTACTGCGACTGTTTGACAGAGTTGAGCTAAGGGACTGAAGCGAATACAAATTGAGGCTGTCAAGTGTCACTCAGGAATTTGAACTCACTGATGAACTTGTCAGAAAACAGCAGAAAAAAAAAAACAGCCCGAAGCAGTTCACTGTCTTTACTGTGAGAGTGAAAACAGGCTGAGGAACGTCTTTTTTTTTTAACCTTTATTTCTACAGGTAAATCCCATTGAGACCGGAGACCCTTTTTAAATGGAGACCTGTTCCCATTCCCGCGTTACCATTCACCAGAGCCGGCCCAAGCCTTCAGGGGGCCCTAAGCGAAAAATGATTTGGGGGCCCCTCACCAATGTTAGCGCTGCTGAAACTATAGATCTGTGTTAAATATCATTCACACACCCAGTGTTTTCCGCTAGTGCCTTCACTGTGCAGCTGTGCGAAAATATTAGACAGCCGAGATTCAGACCCTCCTAGGGGGGTTCGGGGGTATGCCCCCCCGTGAGATTTTTTTAACCTTTTTAAAGTGAAATGCATGAATCTGGTGCACTTTGAGAGGAAAATTTAGAGGCTAAATCTGAGAAATGTTGTGTGAATAAATAATTTGTAGACACTGGGTCAAATGAATTAGAAGCTATTGAAGAAGGACACATGGATTTTCCATAAAAATATTAATATAAAATAAAATATTATGGAGGGTCCTCTGGGTTGGGCTTGGAGCTCTTTTACGGGACATATTTCTCTGTAATATAATGAATGCATTTAAATGCAGTGTGAGGAACGAAGCAGAAGAACTCTGTTGTCCAGCTACTGTATCTTTTTTTCCACAGACAAGGCTGAAATAGGCTGATATATGATGATAATATCAAACACACAAACTAAAAAAAAAAAAAAAAAATTTTTTTTTTTTTTTTTTAGGGGGCCCCCCAGGCAGTCGGGGGCCCTAAGCGGCCGCTTAGTTCGCTTATGCCTCGGGCCGGCTCTGCCATTCACACACAGATAGCAGCAAGCTAACTATCAGGAGCAGTTTAGGGTTCAGTGTCTCTTTGCCCAGGGACACTTGGACATGTGGCGGGGAGACGGTCGGGGGATCGAACAACCGACTCTGTAGTTGAGGGTCGACCGCCCTACACACTTCTCCACAGCCGCCCCAGTTCACTGTCTGAATTTTTTTTCCCGATCACTTTATTTAAACGGGACAATGCACATTAAAGGCAGAGTCAGTGATTCTGGCGAAAGCTTGTTGTCAGTGCATATCTCCTCATGATCCGCTACCTATGAGTACTGTGTGTGCACTGGAAAAATACACAGCCTAGGCTCTGCAAACTGGAATATTGCTAGCTACCCCCTTTGTTTACACACCAGTTTACAGCAACTAGGCTGTGTACTAACACTATACATATGTTTCATACAACTTTAGGTTATCCCTTTTGCACATATCAGTATGTAAAATAAAGTACAGCAGAGAGAGAGAGAGAGGGGAGAGATAGATGGAGGAGAAAGAGGGAGAGAGGGGGAGAGAGGGGGAGAGAGAGAGAGAGAGGGGGAGAGAGAGAGATGGAGGAGAAAGAGAGAGAGATAGAGAGAGAGAAGAAAGGAAGAGAGAGGGAGAGAGGGGGAGAGATAGAGAGGGAGAGAGGGGGGAGAGATAGAGAGAGAGAGAGGAAGAGAGAGGGAGAGAGGGAGAGAGGGGGAGAGATAGAGAGAGAGAGAGGAAGAGAGAGGGAGAGAGGGGGGAGAGAGAAAAAGGAAGAGAGAGATATATATAGAGAGAGAGAGAG
The DNA here is from genome assembly GCA_026929865.2 of Hyperoplus lanceolatus. NCBI lineage: Eukaryota > Metazoa > Chordata > Actinopteri > Uranoscopiformes > Ammodytidae > Hyperoplus > Hyperoplus lanceolatus. The sequence goes on along the minus strand of CM049415.1, from coordinate 2,457,072 downwards.
AGAGGGGGAGAGAGAGAGATGGAGGAGAAAGAGGGAGAGATAGAGAGAGAGAGAAAGAGATGGAGGAGAAAGAGGGAGAGAGAGTGACCTTCAGTTTTAAGGTTTTTTTTCCCACAGACATCCGTAGTTGTCCTGGGTAACACTGCTGGTGGTTTTGTTTTTACCAGTCAAGTCGGGACAAAGCCGAGGAGCTTTATGGTCAGACGAACTTCATTAAATAAAGTGTTTATTGAGCCGCCATCCGCCCCGTGCTAATGCTAACATTACACTGGATTTAACACAATTCTACATCCTCGTTTGACACACATATAGCACAAGTTTATTTATAATTCTGCCCTTGAGAGTGGACAGAGGAATGCAGTAAATGTAGTTAACCATGTCCAGACATACACAAACCAGAGTGTGTGTTTATGGGCGCAAAACCAGCAGACATTGGGTTTTTTTTTTTTTCGGTGAGTCGCAATGTCCAAAAGCATTTTTTTCATTTTTTGGGGGGGTTGAATGAAATAAATTTACGACAAATCAGTGTCAACTTAACTTATGTGCTGCTTGGCTGTGCGTGTCTGTTGGTTCACCACTTTGGTCTGCATGGAAATATCTCAGACAGACACCAAGTAAAAAGAGAAAAAAAAAAAGTTTTAGTTGTATTTATTTTATTTTTTTATTTATTTATTTTTTTAAGTCTTTTTTGACCCCAATGAAAAAAATAAAAATAATTTGAAGTTAAGATTTTGGAATTTGGTTGAAATAAGAATGATGAAAATAAATATACAAAAGTTTGTCAAATATGTTAAAAAATGCTCACAAGGGCAATACTGTGGTCTGAAAAACAAATTTGGAGAAATTTTTATTTATTTTTTTAGCCTTTATTTATACAGGTAAATCCCATTGAGACCAAAGACTCTTTTACAAGGGAGACCGGTTTTCCTTTCCCACGTTACCATTCACACACACATAGCAGGCTAACTATCGACATTCACACGAGGCAAGGTGGGTGAAGTGTCTTGCCCAAGGACACAACAACCATGACACAGGTGGCAGGGCGGGGATCGAACCTCCAACCCTTTGATCATCAGCCGACCCGCTCTACCAACTGAGCCACAGTCGCCCCAAAATCTAAACAATATAACACGATATGATATTACTTTATTGTCAAAAGTATTATATTGAGTAAAGTCTCAAATTAGAAAAATAAATAAATAAATTGCGATCACCCAGCTCCATTCACAACATCACATACAAAACAAGCTTCAAGACACCAAGACAGGACCTAAATAAACACTAATATAAACACAGCCACATTTACAATGACTTTCTTGGAAGTTATAAAGTCTAGGACGGGCCGAGCAGATTTAGCTGAGAAAACCACGTCTGGCGCTTGGAGGACAACAACTTAACCTTGTGTTTTCCTTAAAGCTATAGTGCGTAACTTCTGTCGCTCCCCCCTCCCCCCCATGAGGAAATGATGGGTAATTACAACAACGCTCTACGACACCAGTTTGTAAACGCTGCCATACTGAGAAATACAGAGAGAGTTTTGTGGAGCTGATAGGCTTGATCAACTTAGTCTCAACTCGTTTGGTAATGGCTTTTTTTTTTTCAATAAGAAAAAGTTACGCACTATAGCTTTAAATAAAACTTCATTCATGTACCACTATCTTCTTGTCTTGCTCTAAACTAACTGTGGGAATATTTCCTCTCAAAGAAACACTCCCGAAGGCCTTTCAACAAAACCAAAACCTCGTAAATCACCCTCTCGCAGTGTTTCACCCTAAAGGATTTTTAGACACACAAGACGTGACATGTTCAGACTCCTCTGTAATGGTTGACCTCTTTACTTTGTGAAGGTGAAGACCTTAAAACTAAGAAGTGATCGATGTGTGTGTTATGTGTGTGTGTGTGTGTGTGTGTGTGTGTGTGTGTGTGTGTGTGTGTGTGTGTGTGTGTGTGTGTGCGTGTGTGTGTGTGTGTGTGTGTGTGTGTGTGTGTGTGCGTGTGTGTGTGTGTGACTCTGAAACAGCCTTTTACTAAGACTTCAAAGCAGTCAAATCAATGCTTAACTCTGTGGATTTTTGGGGCTATTCCTGGTTTACTTGTTTAGGCGAAAAACATTGTTTTTTTTCAAGCACTGGTCAATATAGATCTATTTATCTTCCATTACATGTCTTCTGGTTGCATCTGTTTATTTCTCCTATAAAACCATCTTTAAAGGTGCAGTGTGTAATATGACATCATCAAGAAAGTTCTACAAAGTTCTAGAATGCAACGCTCCCTGGGTAACCCCACCCCTTTAGAACAGGGGTGTCAAACATACGGCCCGCGGGCCGGATCCGGCCCACGACCTGTAGAGCATAAATTTCTGAGTGTGTCAAAAAAAAAGTAAGTCTCTAGCCCATTCCTGTGAGGAGTTATGAATTTTTAAAGAAATAACCGAAATGCTCACTCCTGCCGCTAGGGGGCAGCCTAAATAAAAAAAGCACATTTTAGCAACGTGGGAAATGGTAAATGGCAATCCTGCTTCACCGCTATTAATGTTTCCTCCAGTGCTTTATGGCAAAGTAAAAACCAAAAAAAAAATATATATATATATTTTTAGTACATTTTATTTTATTACTTTTTAATAAAAATAAAACTATTTTTATTTTTAGTGCTGAACAATTAATGTACTAGCAAGCGCGGTGTGTCTGCGGCTCTGTGCGCGCAAAATGAGCAGGAGCATGCTAGTGTAGGCCTACAAGATTTATTTCCTAATTTTCAATGCTGCTTTATTTTTACGTTTTAAATTGGGAAAAAATGAATTCCAAAACAACCAATAACCTCTGTATTTAAAAATAAATCAAAACAGTATAGAAGTTGCACTTTTATTTAATTGTATTTTGTACAGTCTGCATGTTTGCACAAAATGTGTCCCTGTACATATAGCAAACCAAATTGGACAACTGTAAGGTCAGTGCCTGTTGTATTTGTGTATTCAGATAAACAGTTGTTTATTTCATTAGTGCACATTGGCATCTTTGAGCAAAATACCCCCAAAACACCTCCTATTCCCATGGCCAGCAGCAACCTTTACTAAGACATTTCCTGGGGGGTACAGAGATCCCTTGTGATCCCTGATAATGTAGGTTACAAATGTAGGCTGAGTGATAAAGCATATTACTGAAAAACAAAGTTAGTTATTTTGCCATTATTTTACTGGTCCGGCCCACCTGAGATCAGAGAGGCTGTATGTGGCCCTCCAACCAAAATGAGTTTGACACCCCTGCTTTAGAATAATAACAGAAGCTACAGTGGCCTTCAAGGACAAGAACAATTCTACATTTTAAACAATGCACCTGATGACCAGTGTTGGGAACGTTACTTTAAAAAAGTAATTAGTTATAGTTACTCACTACTTGTTCCAAAAAGTAACTGAGTTAGTAACTGAATTACTTTATAATAGAAGTAATTAGTTACCAGGGAAAGTAACTATTTGCGTTAGCCTACTGTAAAAAAAAAGTTGCTATATGTCAAAAAAATTGATTTTTCTGAGCAGTTTTCACAAGTCAGTTGAAATGAGTAGAACAGACAGGTTGGCCTACTTGTAGGCTACATAACCTTCAATGTGTATTGCACATCAATAGACAGCAAGAGGTTTATCCTGCACTTCAAGTATTTTGTTCTCAACAAAAGTAGTAGAGGAAACTGCTGAATGTACCGTGCTGATCTGCTATATCACTGGATTCACTTCAGGGGTGTCGGCTAAAACCACTATAGTAGCCTAAATAATAAAACACTACTTAAGGCCAAAAACGTCAGACTATGAAGCATGAGACGATGAGAGGAGGAGTAAGGATTTATCCTATGTTTATTTCCTTCTTTAGCATGCACAGCAGCATACAGATCCCAGGAAAAGAACAGTAGCAATATTCGGCTTGTGATGACACGCTAAACAGCTGTTTCAACCGGCGAATCGCGGCCGTTTAATAACGTGCATAAATTATAACTTATAGAGATGGGAAAACTCCATGCACTTACTCACAAGGGCGATGCAAACAAACTCAGGGAGGGCACGTTTCGACCGTGGATTGATACCTAATTACTGCGGCAAAGTGCACGCTCACACAACAGAGAGAGAAAGAAAAAGAAACTTCACTAAACAGGCGCTCCGGCTGACTGACGTGACTGCGCTAACTGACAGTTATGTCATCCACACTGAATAAAACACAACTTAAAACACACCGGTCTCCTCACTAGCAGTTTGTGTAGTATGGAGCCAGGGCTGCGTTCGGATTACACAGTTTATTCAATCAATTCACAGTAACGCATTTAACGTTCAGTAACGATAACGGCGTTGTAACGACGGAAAAAGTAATTAGTTAGATTACCCCGTTACTGAAAAAAGAACAGCGTTACCTAACGCCGTTATTTTAAACGGCGTTATTCCCAACACTGCTGATGACATTCCAACTATGACACTTTCAAGATGGCGGCACTAGGCCTTGGTCCAAGATATGCAGAAATATGGACATATATGAGACCCTTTCTAAGGGAAAAAAATAATTATTCAAAACATTTTTTTCAGCTGTTATGCACTAAATGAAATGTACTTATGGATATTATAATTACTTTCTACAAAATCTGCTAGGAATTAAAACCCAAAATTCTACACACTACAGCTTTAAGTTTGCTAAAGTAATAGTCATTCAGACCACAATGTTTGACCTCTACAAGTCTTCCCATTGTAACCAAATAGTCCCGTTTGAAATGTGAACATGTTGATCCCTAACACAAACATACCGAGAGAGGGGGAAAGTTCACAGTCAGGAGTGATGTAGCAGCTCTGTTAAGCTGACAGTCACTGTGACACATTCTCCACTGATTGTTTGACCTGTGACCTCAGCCCTTTGACAACATAGTATCACTCTTACACTATGGTTGCGTTCCGAATCGCATACTTTCTACTATATAGTATGTAGAATAAAGATTTAGGATGTCCCGATTCTTGTGGCCAGATTTAGGATGGTTAGAAGTACCCGGATGTCCTACTTCATGCGGCCAAGATTGTTAGTGTTGAAAAGTGCATCCTATTTGGGCGATTCTGACCCACAATCCAGTGCGCACGTGAAGTGACGTAACATCGATGAAGCCTCCATATGAAAACAAACGGGGATGCGACGGATATAAAAGGCGCAATGTTATGATGAAATAAGAGAGAAAAGTATGTCCCAATAGTATGCCTACTGCATCCTAAATAGATTATTTTTATCGTCGGATGTAGTATGTAGAATAGAAAAAAGAAAGAGTATGAGATTCGGAACACAACCTATGTTTAGAAGTTTAAGACAATACTAGAGATAGTGGGAGCGCTCTGGTGGCATAGTGGATAGAGCGTGTACCGTACGTATACCGCATGTCTGTGTGTGTGTGTGTGTGTGTGTGTATGTGAGAGAGAGAGAGAGAGAGAGAGAGAGAGAGTGAGTGTGTGTGTGTGTGTGTGTGTGTGTGTGTGTGTGTGTGTGTGAGAGAGAGAGAGAGTTTGAGTGTGTGTGTGTGTGTGTGTGAGTCTGTATGTGTGTGTGTCTCCGGCCTTCGTTGCAGTGGTCGCGGGTTCAAATCCGACCCGTGGACCTTTACTGGTAGCAGGTCACCCCCCCCCTCTCTCTCTCTCTCTCTCTCTCTGTCTCTGTGTCTCCCCATTTCAACTCTGTACTATCTAATAAAGCTTGAAAATGCCACAAAAAATTTTTTTTTTTAAAAACCCAGTAGAGATGTTCTGTGATGCTTGCGGTCAGAGTGAGGAATGGTTGTGTGTTGCTTGTAGGCTGCAGCGGTGGGTACGTCCTTAAATTAGCCGAGCAGATTGACTACCACAGTTTTGGTCAGAGGTTGGACATGCAATAATAACGTCCTGGAGTTTGTCATGTCATGATTGCCGTGTGTGTAGGCAGAGAGAGAGAGAGAGAGAGAGAGAGAGAGAGAGAGAGAGAGAGAGAGAGAGAGAGTGAGAGTGAGTGAGGGAGTTGGGCTGATTGAAGCCTTGTGTGTGTGTGTGTGGGGGGGGGGGGGGCTGTGTGTGTGTGTTTGTGTGTTGTCACTGTCAGGTCATGATTGCCATGCGGAGGCAGACTAGTGAGTGAGTGGGCCTGATTGAAACATTGTGTGTGTGTGTGTGTGTGTGTGTGTGTGTGTGTGTGTGAGAGAGAGTGTCTGTCTGTCTGTCTGTCTGTCTGTCTGTCTGTCTGTCTGTCTGTCTGTCTGTCTGTCTGTGTCTGTTTTTTTTGGTAATGATTTGTGCCATGTTTGTGTGCAGAAGGTTTAGTGGTTGGACCATCTTAATGTGCTAATGACGCGGGGGAGTGAGTGGGACAGAGGTTGATGGTTGTGGTGAACTAGTCGCCAAAACAAAGGATGTTGTTCCACTAGAATTAGGTTCAAGGGCCGAGACATATAGCCACTGTTTAGGTCATTTAGAAGCTATTTTATCCCAAATAAATATACAAATCTGCAGTGTTTTGTCCATGGGTTTACTTATTTCTGTTTGGGAAAGGCTTTGTTTCTTAATCTTTGTTTATACATGCATTTTATTTCTGTAATTTTAGGTTTGGCTTTTAAATATCTGGCCGGGGACAACAGATGCAAACTAGCTTCTTAGGCTAACTCTGGCTCACTTACATTTTGAAAGTTGATTAGTGTGTAATTTCCCTGAACTAAACCAATGAATGAATACATTTTGAAACAACATGTTGTATGTGCAAGTCTTAAAGGGACACTGTGTACCATTTTAAGTAATGTATTAGCTAAAATCAATATCCTCATTCATAAATATGTCCTCAATGGTGTAAAATCACCTCTGCCAACAATCTGAATTATCCTCCTGAGCGGAGAATTACAAATATTAATGTTACATTTTGTACATTGAGCAGGCAAGTCTTATGGAGACATCCATGTTGGTTGGAATGTCATGAGGTGCATTGTTTAGAATTTAGAATTGTTCTTGTCCTTGAAGGCCACTGTAGCTTCTGTTATTATTCTAAAGGGTTGGGGTTACCCAGGGAGCGTTGCATTCTAGAACTTTGTAGAACTTTCTTGATGATGTCATATTACACACTGCACCTTTAAAAAAAACTTTTTAAAGAAATAAATCTTTAAAAATAAATAAATGGGACGACTGTGTCTCAGGTGGAGCGGGTCGGCCGATGATCAAAGGGTTGGAGGTTCGATCCCCGCCCTGCCACCTGTGTCATAGTTGTTGTGTCCTTGGGTAAGACACTTAACCCACCTTGCCTCGTGTGAATGTCGATAGTTAGCTTGCTATCGGTGTATGAATGTGTGTGTGAATGGTAACGTGGGAAAGGAAAACAGGTCTCCCTTGAAAAAGAGTCTCCGGTCTCAATGGGATTTACCTGGAGAAATAAAGGTTAAAAATAAAAAATAAATAAATAAATCATAAATCGGACAATTAACAAACAAATCTTTCTGTTATAACCTTCAGTGTTACTGGACATTTTGGACCTTTTTATTTATACTTCTATAAAAGAAGACATTTTATTGAAGCAAAACAGACAAAAATCTTTAAAAAATTTACCATGCCTTTGGCCTCAACACATCATCATTAACAGCTGACAAATTGATCTCAGATACTTATTTTAAAAGTTGTTTTTCAGCCGAATAGTCCCAGAGTGAAACCTGGAACCTGGCTGTGTCCCCTCCAGGCTTTTCTCTCATCTGATTTATGAGTTCCAGAGTTTTAAAGCCGATCTTAATCTTTCCTGTCCTGTGTTCCAGGAGGAGCGATCCCCGTAGGCATTGACGTGCAGGTGGAGAGTATAGACAGCATCTCAGAGGTCAACATGGTGAGGACACACAGCACTGCACTGGTTTAACCTTAAAACTGCATATCCCAATATATATATACACAGCTCTGGAAAAAATGAAGAGACCACTCCAAATGTTCATTGTCTCTTGTCTGACTATTTATAGGCATATGTTTGAGTAGAATGAACATTTTGGTTTTATACTATAAACTACTGACATCATTTCTACCGAATTCCAATACATTTTTTATCATTAAAGAGCATTTTCAATAAGTAACGTAGAGATGAAGATTTAAGAAAAATCCAGACTGGTCTCTTCATTTTTCCGGAACATTACCTAGAACGACCTGATGCATTTTCTTTGCACGCTTGAAGATGGCAAAATTCCCACATTTTTTAACTTTTTAATGGCAGATTTCTCAAGATCCACAACCTGTCCATACTGTGTGCGCTGAAAAGAAAAACAGTTTTAATACACAGTCTACAACACGAGTGCCTCCATTCTTTTATGTAAATGGGCATGTTGCTATCGCTACGGTGATCCCCTTTGTTTACATACCAGTTTACAGAGCCTAGGCTGTGTATTGATGCTGAATTTGTTTTTCAGCACACACACAGCATGGATAGGATGCGGATCATGAGGAAATATTCACTGATTTGGACAAAAAGTGATTTTGACAACAAGCGTTCTCCAGAATCACTGACTGACTTTTGGGGCGACTGTGGCTCAGGTGGTAGAGCGGGTCGGCCGATGATCAAAGGGTTGGAGGTTCGATCCCCGCCCTGCCACCTTTGTCATGGTTCTTGTGTCCTTGGGCAAGACACTTCACCCACCTTGCCTCGTGTGAATGTCGATAGTTAGCCTGCTATCGGTGTATGAATGTGTGTGTGAATGGTAACGTGGGAAAGGAAAACAGGTCTCCCTTGTAGAAGAGTCTTCGGTTTCAATGGGATTTACCTGGAGAAATAAAGGTTAAAGGTTTTATTTTCTGTCCCCCATTAGAATTTCATTGCCAATGACAGCTGCAGTAGTTGTTGTGCATATAACAAATAAATGAATCTTTGAATCTTTTTAATCTTGTGGTTGCGTTCCGAATCGCATACTTTCTACTATATAGTATGTAGAAAAAAGATTTAGGATGTCCCGATTCTTGTGGCCAGATTTAGGATGGTTAGAAGTACCCGGATGTCCTACTTCATGCGGCCAAGATTGTTAGTGTTGAAAAGTGCATCCTATTTGGGCGATTCTGACCCACAATCCAGTGCGCACGTGAAGTGACGTCACATCGACGAAGCCTCCACATGAAAACAAACGGGGATGCGACGGATATAAAAGCAAGAGGCAAGATCAAGGCGCAATGTTATGATGAAATAAGAGAGTAAAGTATGTCCCAATAGTATGCCTACTGCATCCTAACTAGATTATTTTTATCGTCGGATGTAGTATGTAGAATAGAAAAAAGAAAGAGTATGAGATTCGGAACGCAACCTGATTGTCTATTCCCTCCTCCAGGACTTCACCATGACGCTGTACCTGCGCCACTACTGGAAGGATGAGCGCCTGGCCTTCCCCTCCAGGACCAATCAGAGTCGCACGTTTGACTCGCGGCTGGTGAAGAAGATCTGGGTTCCCGACGTGTTCTTTGTTCACTCTAAACGTTCCTTCATCCATGACACCACCATGGAGAACATCATGCTGAGGGTCTATCCCGACGGGAACATACTGTACAGCGTCAGGTACTAACACACAGAACCCTGATGAGAACATACTGTACAGCG
>CM049415.1:2410000-2440000 GCA_026929865.2 Hyperoplus lanceolatus | reverse complement strand
CTTCACTGGATTGAACTCTTAAAGCCACTTCAGATGACATCGTGTTTTAATCAATAGAGATGAAAGCACTTACAGCTCCCCAGACTGACAGGAAACTCAAGCACTATTTATACATGACAGGTCCGTTAGCAGACATTTTTTTAAAGATTATTCTTTGGCATTTTTGCTTTTATTGAGACAGTTTTTTTTTGTAGAGACAGAGATGAAATGGGGCAGTGAGGGCAATGACATGTAGGGAACGACCCGGGCTGGATTCTAACCCGGGTCTGCTGCGACCTACAACTGGAGTTAAGGCAGTTAGGGTCTTACCTAAGGACCCTTACCGGACAATTTCACCCCGACAATCGTCTCAGTTGAAATCTGAGAATGAAAAGGATCCTGATTAGTTTTTGGAACAATCATTGCATGCGACTCTTCTGTCTGTGCATCAAAATACTTTATTTTTGTTGTTGAACTTTTTAAATTGTTGATGCAAACAAAACAGACTATTTTAGCCAGGCTCTGACACAGCAATTCATCAATAAACTTATATTATTATGTATTATGAAGAGTGTTTTTTTTTAAAATACATCATGTTAATGTTTGACAACTTTTAGGCCAGCAAAATAGTTATTTTTCACAAAATGTTTCTCCCGTGGAAAAGTATTGAGACTTTTTTGAATTAATTTTAGAATAGAACAAAATAATATTTGAAAAATATTGTATGTTTTCGATGTAAAGGTGGTGATTTGGGGTGCGTTTGGAAAACCTCAGTTTTTCCAATATCTAATTTTACAGATTTTGGCTTATTATGCTTCAATTTGACTACCATTTTTTTAAGGGTCAAGAAGCAAACAATAAAGTTTTCAGCAACTACCAGCATTTAGCCCCATGGAGTAGAAACTTTAAAACAGCACTGAAACCCTCAAATTGAAAGATAAAGTAAATAAATAAATCACGGAAAATCCGATTTTTTTCCCCTTTCCAATTCGGGGAGATATGTGGCCTTGTGACCTCAGTATATATTTAAAAAAATAAGTAAACCTAGCTTCAACCCTTTAGATGTAGACCTACTGTTTAAAAAAAAAAAGATAAAATAAAAATAAGAAATGTTGTTATCTCCAGATTTTGTTGAACCGTACAGTTTCCATAGCAACAAAAGGGCAAAGTAACGTTAACGGTTTTTATGGACGCAAACGAAGGAGAAAGGAGTGACAGCCGCACCGCAAACACACCGCCAAACAGGCCAAAAGCAGGGCAGCAGGAGCGGACAGGTGACAGGTGAGTTCCCGCTAATCGCAGTCAATTAAAACAACTCCAAAAGAGCCGTTTATTCAATGAGATTAGCTTCAGAAACATTATTTTAGCATTACCTTTAGCCGTTAGCATCTTTTAACGTTGTTGTTGTTTGACTTTGGACGTTAGCGTGGCTAACGGTAGGATGCTAACCACTTATTAACTAAAACACCTAAGTTAAATTAATGATAAAAGATGATGAACTCGGATAACTTTAATTAAATGACATTGCTTTCTCATTTACTAACTCTAAAAGGCGATGTTAATTCAGGTTGCCGGCTTTTTAAAGCTTATAAAACTCCGTGCACCTGAAAGATACGTTAGCTTCCAAACAACCTAGACCTAACGTTAATTAGCCCAAATATATTCAAAGCTAGCAACAACAAATAAATTAATGTACATTTGAACGTTAATACAAATATGTTTGTGTCAAGAGAAATGGGAAAAACCCAAACAAATGAATGGTCAACCAGTGCTTGTTATTTTTATTAATTTAGCCAACTTGATTTAGCCACATTGAATGTCAACGCTTTAAAAATGTCTGTGTTGACACGTGTCATGTACAGTGGATGTTGTTGAGCTGCCGATCAAGTTTTCTTTAAATTGTGAAAGTTAAATCTTATGAATAAAGTTTGGGAGGTTTGTAAAATCAAACCACATGTTTGGGTAATGAAATTCTCCAATAACAGTTGGTGGCCATTGAATGTGGAATAAAACCGGAATTTATGAGAAATTAAGATTTGTTAACATATTTTCCAGGCTTTCCTTTGTCCTTAAAGTCTTGTGTAGTCTAAAATCCCCAAATCTGAATGTCTTAAATATGATGTCGACATGTCTTAAAAACAGTTTGGATAATGAAGTTGCTTTAAATTCAGTTCAGTTTTAAATGTGTTTTGGGCTTAAATGTGTATTGATCACGCTCACACTAGATGAATATACTGTTGCTCTGTTTTGATATGATTCAAACAGTATATGGATGGATGAATTATTCAAATTGTGAATACATGAGTCAGCCAGTGTGTTTGTTCATGAATGAATTACTATTTTGATACTAACCCTAACCCTTAAACATAATAAAAAGTTCAGTGGTTATAGTTTAACATTTACTGCTTGCTTTTACATTTGTTTTCTTCACCACAGTCTTGCTTTTCTGCTCTGGTAAATTGTGCTTGGCATTTGTCTGAAGTTTTTAACAGTTGTCCTTAGTCACTTTTGACATTTATAAAGTCAGTTATCATCTGATAAACACATCAAAACAGGTTTTTAAAAGTCGCCATGAGTCATACAAACCAAATAAGATTAAGATTTCATTGTTTACTTCCCAGAAACCCAATCTGCATTCAGTAAATACTGTGAAGCTGCTCTGGTGCATATTGAGTAATCATGTTGTTGCAGTGTTCCTTGCTGCCAGTTGGTGTTGTGACTCACTTCCTTGTCTGTCTGTCTGTCTCTCTGTCTGTCTGTCTGTCTGTCCTGTCTGTCTGTCTGTCTGTCTGTCTGTCTGTCTGTCTGTCCTTCTCTCTGTCTGTCTGTCTGTCTGTCTGTCTGTCAGTCTCCGTGGTGACCATCGCCCCTCCAGCCCGAGTCACATGACGTCAGACCAGGATCCACTGTGTCCAGCTGATCTACAGGTGGAGTTAACTCTCGGAGCGCTGGGTCCTGGATACTACTACTACTACCAGGTATAAGTCCTCACATACACACGTCCTAATATTAACCCTCATTACAGCTTAACACTACCACGCATCACTTACACTAGTCTTTATATTAGTCCTCACTACAGCTTCCTATGGCCAGGTATTGGAACATTACAGCAGCCATCTACCAAAAGACACACAACTGCCCTCTGTCCTTCTAACTGCACAGCCCAAATATACACATAAAGTTGTTTGCATTCAACACCATTGTTGGATTTCAGTCTGTAGAGTTTGTTTGAAAATAAGGCTCTTCTTTTTTTAGGCATATATTTTTTTATGACTCGTTCAGCTTGATCTGATAGTTGTTCAGGGACAGAGAGGAAACCCAGGGTAAGAGATGGGGCAGTTAACTTTGGACAAAGGTTACTGGCTGGAATGGAACCAGCGATGTCATGCTATTGAAGCATGCACTGCAACCCCTTAGGCTTCTAAGTTTAACCTTTAACAGGGAGGGGGTGGGGGTGGGGGGGACCAGCAACAAAGGAAGGATCCTCATTTCTGGACGCATGGAAAAACAGTTTTAAAAGTCGTCTTGAACCCAGTTTCCAGCTTTTTTCATAACTGCAGAACAATCCCATTAAAAGTTGGGGCTCTGACGAGCGCTCGGCCAAGCCTGAAAACTGATGTGAGTCAAAGAGAGTTGTGTCAGTGGGAGGGAGAGAGAGTGAATGGAGGGATGGGAGGAAGGAGGGGTGGACTCCACTGCATTGCTGCACTGTGATTGGTGGCTGCTGCGCCATGTGCTGACCCCTCTAACAGTAGCCTAACTAGGGCTCCCACATTCTCACACACACACACACACACACACACACACACACACACACACACACACACACACACACACACACACATAGAAAGAAGTGGTGTGCGGCCCTGTGTTGAGTGGCAGGGCCAAGTGAGCCCCTTCACATTTTCTATTCTGGGCCAGGGGAGGGGTAACCAGGGGAGGAGGGGCGAGGCCGGGGGGAGAGCGGTGGGTCTGTTCTCTTTCTGCATGTGGCTGGGCTGTCGTGAGGAGCTGCCCATGCTTGTGTCTGCTTGTTGCGTAGCCTCTTAGTTTGTTTTATTCCCTTATAGGCCGGGGGACAAGATGGGGTGCTGCTTTAGTAAGGAGCTGAGCCCCGGTGGGCCACACATCACAGAGAGCAGCGGTCTGCTACAGCCCCCCACCCAGGACCAGGCCACAGAGCGCGTCAGGCAGACCGCCGTGGCCCTGGCTCAGCATGTGTCTTTGGACTCAGAGCAGAGGAAGGATCCTATGGAAGACAAGGGAAGACATCCACAACGGGACAGTAAAGTGAAGACCAGTGAGGGGGACCCTAAACCAGCCAGCATTCACCAGGAGAAGCAGCCGGCTATTATTACCACGAGCGGCACAAACATACATTCAAACACGGACCCAGAGCGAGGCGTGACACACACCAGCTGTGGAGGACCGGCTCCGTACATGGAGATACAGAAGGCCGATGTGGTGGACAATGCCACGCGCAGGGCTCTATGGTTCAACGATCGCCTGGGGCAACAGAAGCAGGACAAACCTGCAGAGGGCTGGTCCTCTCCCGCCAGGTTCCCCCCCCCCTCTACCAGCCAGAGTGTCACTGAGGTGTCAGGTGGTCAGGGGGATTCCCCCCAACAGGAGGAGGAAGACAGGGACCTGACCACAGCCCTGTGTCAGGGCCTGGACACACGCACACGCAGCTTCTACAGCATCTGCTCCATCGACGCAGACGACCTTGAACACGACCAGGAACAGAGTGAGGCGCGGGGCCAAACAGCTGCTCTGCCCCGCATAGTGGAGTCTACGCTCTCCAGCCAATCACAGGCCGGCAGCTGTGAGCCGTACTATGTCACACAGTCCACAGTGACACGCCAGGCCTCCACAGAGGGGCAGGCGGCCTCGGTCCAGCCTGAAGTGTCTCCACTGGTAGAGCCACAGCCTGAAGGGTTGAACCTCCACACGGCTGCAGAGGAAGCTGACGAGGCCCGGGATGAGTTGTTGAAGACGTCACACACAGGTGAAGGTGCAGGTGTTGTGGAGGAACCAGGAGAGAGTGTGTGTGTGACGGCTGGGTGCTACATCAGGGACCACAACGCAGCAGAGCGATCCAGCAGCTCCGAAGGTGAAACGCTGGAAGAATTTCCAGAGAAAGAAATTGAAGAGAGTTTGGATTCTGACCTTAATCCCCTGGACGACCATGTGCAGCAGTCTGTTGGCCTGGTAACAGAGCAGAACATTGAAAAATCACAACCAACAACCGCAACTCCTACACTGGGTCCTTTCAGCCAGAGCCCCTGTCAAGATTCTCCAAAGATTGACTTCAAACCGGACACTGCTTTGCCTCTGTCTGGAGGAGACATTCAGTTGGATAAATCCTACCAGCAGACTGTAGCTATCCCTGTGTATATCAATGAGCAGAGTGATGCTAACAGTGGCTACACCAGCACAGCAGACACCAGTCTAACTGAAGTGTCCTCCATCTCCACCCTCTCTGTCACGTCCTCGCTGCCCGTGGAGCTGACTGCCTTCTCCTGCCTCACAACCCCGTCTCCCCTCTCCCACCTCCAAACCACCACGCCAGACCCGCCTCCCTCCATCACGCCCGACAAACTAGACGTGAACTCAAACGACCCAGAGTTTGAATTGAGCAGCGTTAAGCCTCATGGTCGGGTTGCCTGGTTTGATGACAAGCAGTTTGAAGCCGCGGTGGTTCAGTCTCGCCGAAATGAATCGGACAAAAGTTCTCAGGACGTTTTCATGAGCGGAGATCACAAAGAGGAAGTGACAAAACCTGAAGCAGAAATGTGTCAGAGCGGCCCACCTGTTGAGAGAGGAGACGGCACAATGGCTGTTAATGAAAAGGCTCAAAACAGCTGGAACTCAGCGGCAAGTGATGAGAAATGTGACGACCGCACAGCTGTGAATACAAGCTTCACTCGTCACAGTCCCGAGAGCTACATTGAAGATTCCAGTCCAGTCCCTCTCACTAACACTCTTCCTGCTGAGAGTGAGTTGTCTATCACTCCCTCCTCCCCCTCTCCCCCCTCTTCCTGTGCTCAGTTCCTTTCCACAGAGGAAGCAGAGCACAGTGTCTGTCCGGAGACGCTTATAACTTGGAGTGAATGCAGAGCGGATGAAGAATGTATAGATGCAACGTGCGATGTACAAGTGACAACAGCTGCACAGCGGGCTGGGGAGGCTCTGCCCTTCAACATGGCAATAAAGAATGAATCTGTACATACAGTAGAGCAGCCAGCCAGCACTGCTCTGACAGCCGACAGTATTAACCCTGAAGTTAACATGAGCCTGAATGACACTGCTCACTGTTTACCTGGAGACTCCTCAAAGGAAAGTCACTCTGAGGAAGCTGATGAGATGTTAGTAAAGCAGCACACTGAGCCTGACACTGATGGTGCTTCCAGAGATTCCCAGTATGTCTGTAGCTACTGACACACCGTCCCAAAGTGTTGACGTCCATGTTGGTCCCAGCGTCTGTGACTCATTCATGATTCCTCCTGACTTCAGTTGTCCCGGTAACCAAGCTTCAGTATTCTACAACCAAGAAGAAGGAGAAGAAGAGCTCCCCATGATGGCCGTGGACCCAGACCAGATAGACGTTTACGCCTCGACTCCGTCCTATGAGATCCACCTCCTGGGTCAGGGGCCGACGGCAGCAGCCAACGAGGAGGGAGAGAGAGAGGGCGGCATGAGGGAGATGGTGTCTGAGCTGCTGGGAGACGACGCCGAGGCCTCCGTGTGTCTGTTGTACCCCCAGCCCTGGATCAAGCTGGGCCTGGAGGAGAGCTGCGTGGGATGGGCCCAGGGAGCAGCGCAGGCCGAGCCCAGCCACGGAGCTGACGGCCGGGCAGAGCACATCCCAGCGCTGGTCTCTGAGCTCCAGCCATCCATGGCTCTGCTGGGAGCTTACCCCTACAGCACGCTCATGCCTCAGGGACCCTGTGTGTGGGACTGGCACACCGAGTGCACTCAGCCTGTAAGTGTCCTAACCCTAACCCACTCAGAGCATTTTGATTATCAACTTCTCAAAATCTAAATCTATGTAAAAAAAAGTAGTGGCAGGTAAAGAAAGGCTTGTGTTTGGGAGTTTCTCAGGAGGTGACGTTGTTTATTGACACACACACTTTGTTCACACAGGCGTCTTTCATACATGGCCAAAGTTCTGTAAGAAACGTGAAAACAGTTGAAGATGAAATGTTTACTGGTGGACGTGTCATAACTTTATACTGAGCTGTCATGTGAGAGGAAGACTAATAACTTACGGTTAATCTGTTTTTATTATTTCATAGTTTTGTTGTTGTATTGATACATGGGACTTTACTGTTAGATTAATCTTGTGCACATTGCGTCTCTTTGTTTCAGGAACCTGTAGCGTCCGCCAGCCTTAACCCGAACGCTGAGGTATGGACCAACCCAAACTTTGAGCTGGACGTCCCCGACCCGGGATACCTGGAGGAGCAACAGACATGGCTACAGCTGCCCGACCAGCTCACCAGCCAGGAAGGTAAGATAAAATACGCATACTGTCTTTAATGTTAGATGCATTCAAATGATGAGATATTTGTAATGTATTCTTTGAACAAGATCTGCATTGCTAAGTGAATGTTGTTGTGTGCATGGACATTAATGAGATGCTGTGTGGTTGGTTTGTAGGCTACATGCCAGAGTTCCAGCTGGAGACGCTGGGCCCGGTTGAGGTGGGTGAAGCAGAGGCTGTTCTCTGCTCAGACTACCAGACTCTGACTGAAGACGCTCCTTTAGCCAATGGAGAGCCCAGTGAGCCAACTGTCACAGGTAGCACTACAAAATGGACCAAAGATTTTTTAAATTTTTTAACTTTTCCATGATATTAACATGTTTTGAGACGCAGCTGTGAACATGATAACCTGATTTAGTTTCAGATGAGATCAGACAGGAGCTGACGACCGTTCTGGAGTCCTGCCTGACCAGGTAACACCTCAGTGCACAACATGATCACGTCATGTCATCAAATCTTTAGACGACCTCTGAATTAAAAAAAATCTTCAGACTCCACTGCTCTGATAGCTGCTGTGCCTGCTCTGCCCTGTCCGTCCCCAGAGAGCACCTTGGCAACGACCTGTACCTGAACTCTCAGATGGACAGCGACCAGTACTTCCCCATAGCAACGCTGGCCAGCCTGGACAAGATCAAGAGCCTTAGCACAGACCTGGACCTCATCTCAGACATCCTCAAATGCACGTCTTTATTTATTTATCTATCTATCTATCTATCTATCTATCTATCTATCTATCTATCTATCTATCTATCTATCTATCTATCTATCTATCTATCTATCTATCTATCTATCTATCTATCTATCTATCTATCTATCTATCTATCTATCTAATCTATCTAATCTATCTAATCTTATCTATCTTATCTATCTAATATTAAAGCTTTTATAAACAGAGAACATTTTAAAAATGCAGTCATGGGGCGCTCTGGTGGCTTAGTGGATAGAGCGCGTACCATATTCGGCTCCGGCCTTCGTTGCAGTGGTCACAGGTTCAAATCCGACCCGTTGACCTTTACTACAGGTCATCCCCCCTCTGTCTGTCTCCCCATTTCAACTCTGTACTGTCTAATAAAACTTGGAAATGCTAAAAAAAATAACCTTAAAAAATATATATATATATATATATATATATATTAGAAATAAAATAAAAATGCAGTCATTTCATGCTGTGAGTAGTTTGTCCTCACAACCAGCCACAGAGAGAAGATAGATTTTTTTCCTCCGATCTTCCATGAAAAAATCCACAAATCACACAATTACAGAAAGCTGTTCCTCCTGGACTGTGGAGTTGAGAGTGATACATGGTGTCTTACTGTTGAGCCTTCTCTCCTCTGATTGGCTGCAGCCCTGCCCCTGGTCCAGGTGGCTCCATGTGGACAGAAGGTCCGGCCCAGTCAGAGTCGATGTGTCGTCATCCTGCGTGAGATCCCTGACAGCACGCCCAAGGAGGCAAGAACACTCACTCACTCACTCACTCACTCACTCACTCACTCACTCACTCACTCACTCACTCACTCACTCACTCACTCACTCACTCACTCACTCACTCACTCACTCACTCACTCACACACACTCTCACTCACTCACTCACACACACTCTCACTCACTCACTCACTCACACACACACACTCTCACACTCAATCACACACTCAATCTCACTCACTCACTCACTCACTCACTCACTCACTCACTCACTCACTCACTCACTCACTCACTCACTCACTCACTCACTCACTCACTCACACACACTCTCACTCACTCACTCACTCACTCACTCACTCACTCACTCACTCACTCACTCACTCACTCACTCACTCACTCACTCACTCACTCACTCACTCACTCACTCACTCACTCACTCACTCACACACACACACACACAGACACACAGTCTATTTCATTCTCTCTAGCAACCCTTTCAGTGTTCTTAATACGCCTGTGGTTGTGTAGGAGGTGGAGGCTCTGTTTAACGGGGAGAACCTGCCCAAGTTCCTGAGCTGTGAGTTTGTGAGCAACGACAACTGGTTCGTCACCTTTGAATCAGAAGCCGACGCTCAACAGGTAAGATGCAGCCAAACATCTTCTCCTCTTATTATCTTTAACCTCCTGACATAATGCTTTTCATTTGCATCATCACATTGGACTACAGTGTACTGTCACTTTTTACTCCAAGTCACTCATTCCACTCATTTTTCTCCATTCGGACTGTGTGCTGCCCATAGACATAATGCTCAGTCTCACTCAGCATTTAAAGTAGTTTCCCTTTTGACCCAGCAGAGGCGCTTTCTAACTCTCCTATCAGTTTGACCTGTTGTAACCCCTCTTAACCCACTCAGTAAACAAAGCTAATGTTAATCATGATGTTCATCTGTTGCTTTGCGACCAAAATGGGCCATAGTGAGCATTGTCGGCCTGACGATCACCAGGACATATGAGCAGCAGCGTGTGGGAGTATGTGGGTTCAACACCGGGGACTACAAGACCTGTCTATTTCAAAGACGTCAATTTGCAGCTTCCCTTTCCGCCCAGTGTTCTTTCTTTATATGACCATGGAACTACAGCCCTGTGTGAGTTAGATTCTCTGCCCGAGCCGGAAGGGCTTTCGTTTTAGTAATGTTATAAGAGACAACACTGCCCACGGTGTGTTCCTACGCAGCACCGCCTGTACCGATCGTAATTACTGCTGCTCTCAGTGCTTTGCGGCTCCTCCCTGTGCTGTACTGACGGAGGCTGTGTTGCGCCGCTCATTAAGTTCTCTTCTGAACAGATTTCTGTCATTCAAACAACGCAGATTTGTGTTTTAAAACTTAAATTATAGCAGCCAACTTATTAAAAAATAAGGGTTTAAAATCAGGCGCGTGCCTAAATAAGAAATACGATTAATAGAATGGTCCGGGCTTGGACAGAACACTGGGGGAATATATTCGAATATATTCGAATTAATTAGGGACATTCGAAATTCGTTCGAATTTCATTTTTGGAAAAAGTGACAGCCCTACAGTGTACCAGGAAGACTATTGAACAGCACTATATCTTGTATGATTTTGACTAGCCTGTCGCCCTGCTCGTCTTTTAGATCTACAAGTACCTGAGGGAAGAGGTGCGGGTGTTTAAGGAGAAGCCCATCATGGTTCGGATAAAGGCCAAAACCATGGCGGTCACTTCCTACGCCCCAAAGAACGGCTACAGACCGGCCCAGCTGGAGCAGGGTCCCTACAGCTCCTACTTCCCCCAAAACTCCTACCAGCAGCCATGCCCCGCCCACATGACCTACGACATGACCACTGAGGCCTGGGCTACGGCCGCATCGGGGTTCACAGACTGTGCTGAGGTCAGAGACTGGCCCTGTGTTCCAGATCTCACACTCTTTCTTTTCTCTATTCTACATACTACATCTGACCATAAAATGAATCTAGTTAGGATGCAGTATACATACAATTGGGACCTTCTTTAACTTATTTATTTCATCATAACATGGCTCCTTGATCTTGCCTCTTGCTTTTATATCCGTCTCATCCCCGTTTGCTTTCATATGGAGGCTTGTTTTCAAATCTCGGCCGGATCTAGTAGAACTCCGGGTATTTATTTATTTATTTATTTTTTAAGATATTTTTTGGGCATTTTTATGCTTTATTGATAGTGCAGAGAGACAGAGGTGAAATGGGGCAGAGAGGGGAGTGACATGCAGAGAACGACCGCGGGCGGGAATCGAACCCGGGTCTGCTGCTGGGCCCGGCCCGGGAGGGGGACGCCTTAGCGACTGAGCTAAAGGCGCCCCAGAAATCCGGGTATTTCTAACCATATCTAACCAATCTGCACATCCTAAATCTTTTTTCTGCCATACTAAATAGTAGATAGAATGCGGATTGGAGCGCAGCCTGGATTTACTATTGCGTCAGTATACTGTTGTTGGTCACGGCTCATTGAATGTGTGAATAGTAACTCCGGTCCCTTTGTACCTTGTTGACTGTTGTTTCTGTCACCAGGCTTCAACAATGATGACTGACTTCATGAATGGGTTCTCAGCCTCTTCCATCTTCAAACCTCACACCCCACACAGGCCCAGGTAGCTGCTCAGCATTCTCTTGGCAATTTGTATTGTAATAAAAGCCGATAATGTATTAACTTGCCAGTAACATAATAACCTGTTGCCTGTAATGTAGAATAGGGGTGTTTATGCAGTTATTTGAGAAAGGCAATAGTAAGGAAATGTGATACTTTACAGCCAATAAAACAAACTTAGATAAAGTGATATAAGTATAATATCAGCTCCCTTTATGAAATGTTTAAAGGATTTTTTTAAAATCCGGCCCATATTGTTATAATCCGCTAATAAATATCTTATAAACTTATTGTCAAATGTACATCCGGCTGCTACATGTCTTTTCACCACAGCAGTAAAGCCTGTCAGTCTGTTCATAATGTTGGTGTTATTCACCTCTTCCAGGAGAGGCTCGCGGTGGTCCAGCTCAGGGGACCGCTGGCAGACCAATCAGAACGGCTCTCCCGGGTCATGTGACGTGGCGGCTCCAGGCGAGCGCTCCTCCTCCCCTCTTCGGCCCGGGAGAGGACGCTCGAGAGGGAACACACGCAGACCCAGCAGAGGGGCGCGCATGGAGCCCAACAGACAGGTGGCTCAGGCCTCCTCTGACCGCGGCAGGTAAGGGAAACAACACAGCACAAGCATCTTAGAGTGGCAAATGCAGAGGTTTTTTTTTTTTCTCACAATTTATTTATTGTAGTTTTTTTTCTTTCTGACAATCAAACAAACACCTGCACCATCACACCATGTTAAACATCAAACAAACACCTGCACCATCACACCATGTTAAACATCAAACAAGGAAAAATAAAACAGAAATAAAACAGTAAAATGATCCTATGTTAAATGCACCAGAGTTGGTTTGAATCAGAATGGTTAGGCGTGGACAGAAGGTAACATGATGCAGCTGGTAAAATAATAAAATGAAAAAATGAATTCATTTTAGTGTTAGGTTAAATCACATCCCAAAAATAAAAACTATGTTATTTATATATTAATATTTAAAAAAAGTTTTTTCGTGATGATTTTTGGTGTTCGAACTAAAATAACAATTTTTTTTAATAAATAAAATAATTAAATAAATTTAATTTTTTTGATAAATTCAAAATAAATAAAATATAATGACACAAGTAGAAAATAAGAAAAGGAAACAGTGTAACCAACCAATTAAAAAAGCAAAAATATTGATTGTCTAAACAGTGGGTTGATTTCTGTGAATTATTATGCTATAAGTAATACCTAATGATCAATAGTGATTGTGTAGTAGCAGCCATGGGGGAGTAATGTATGGAGGGGTTTAGCTGTAGACTTCTACTGTATACACTCTGACTGCAGAAGTGTAAATCACTGTTGAGTCTTCACTGCAGTAACGTGTGTGTGTGTGTGTGTGTGTGTGTGTGTGTGTGTGTGTGTGTGTGTGTGTGTGTGTGTGTGTGTGTGTGTGTGTGTGTGTGTGTGTGTGTGTGTGTGTGTGTGTGTGTGTGTGTGTGTGTGTGTGTGTGTGTGTGTGTGTGTGTGTGTGTGTGTGTGCGCGCAGGAGAGGAAACTTCAGCCAGAGGAGGAGAGACAACCCACGCTCCTGGGACAGATCTGCTGGAACCAATCGGGTAAGTAGACTCTCTGTGTGTGTGTGCTGTTGTGAGGGGTGCCAGCCAGATCTCTCTCTTGACATATAAAATTGATTTGTGATATTTTAAATTCGGGGCGACTGTGGCTCAGTTGGTAGAGCGGGTCGGCCGATGATCAAAGGGTTGGAGGTTTGATCCCCGCCCTGCCACCTGTGTCATAGTTGTTGTGTCCTTGGGCAAGACACTTCACCCACCTTGCCTCGTGTGAATGTCGATAGTTAGTCTGCTGCTATCGGTATATGAATGTGTGTGTGAATGGTAACGTGGGAAAGGAAAACAGGTCTCCCTTGAAAAAGAGTCTTCGGTCTCAATGGGATTTACCTGGAGAAATAAAAAGGTTAAAAAAGTTAAGTGTAGTTATTTAAAATCACTATTACCCTAAACTGTGTGTGTAGGGCGCAGCAAATCAGTCTCCTCCCCGTGAGCCGTCTCCTCCTCTGGAGCTGGGTCTGACCAGCTTCCCTCCTCTCCAACCGGCTAACGCTGCTGCCATAGCAACACTACCTGCAGCTAACAGCAACGTTAAGGTAACCAAGTCTCTCTCCCACACACACACACACACACACATAGTTCTAATGCAACATACTTCAAACTCCAGACCGTGTAAGACTGTAACACACACACACACACACACACACACACACACACACACACACACACACACACACACACACACACACACACACACACACACACACACACACACACACACACACACACACACACACACACACAGATGTCTGAACTGTCTTGTGTTCATCACAGAGTCCAGTCAGAAGCAGCAGCCCGTGTGTATCAGTGCCGGCAGACTCACCAGAGTTTCAGGCAGACGAGCAGCAGTAAGTATCACTCATACATGATTTAGATTTATGTGATCTAATTCTCTGTTTCTACATTCGTGATGGAATATGCACAAGCCTCTCCACTTTGTTATATGGACCTGTGTCTGCAACAAAGCTGTATTATACTGTTGAACTTTGATCAGCTGTCCAGTTGCCATGGTGCCAGCTGTGCCCTGACTGTGTGTAGTGAGTGTGTTGTGTTGTTCTCCATAGGAATGTGAAGGAGCTGACAGAGGCGATCACTGAGGCCAAACCAGCCACGCTCACACCAGAACAGACTACAGTAAGACTAAAGCAACACTTTACAAACCAAAGGGTGAAGAAATGAAAGCAGTGTTTGTATGAGTGTATGTTTCATAGATAATCAATGGCCGATAGATGAATAGATTTCTGATAAGCCTCTCTGAGCCCAGATTGGTGATGTAAGATGGAGAGTTGCTCGTAACACCAGAGGATAGTTTAGTTGAGTGCACGTAAAGCATATCAGGTATTTATAAGGTAAAGGTGTTTGACACTGTGCTCTGGTTGGTGTGCAGGAGTCCAAGCGTCTGAGCTACGCCCAGATCTGCCAGAGAGCGTCTCCCAGTGAGCCTGCTGTGTCCAGTGACCCCCCCACACCTCCAGAGGCAGAGCTCCAGCCCCCCCCAGCCTACCCGGGACAGGCCTCCACTCCCGCTCTAGTGCCACGGTGATCAGTCTGCCTGAAGGGAAAAGACACTTGTTTTGTTTTTTCTGTTGTCCAATTGGGCGTCACATTAAGATGATTAAGCCTGATTTATTGTACTGTCCTTATCACACAAACCAGCCACACACTATGAGGAATAATCTGACACAGTGGCGTGGTCATTCATATTCCAGTAAGAATCAATTAGTAGAATGTAGGTATGGGTCTTTAAAGGGATCCTATTCATAAACACAACGTAGCGTTAACTGTGGTGGGTGGGGGTCTGACTTGTGGTTCAGGATGAGCAGGTGTGGGCTCTGTAAACCACTAAGCCATCGTTTTCAGTTTTAAGAGAAATTAACTCGAAAGAATATGTAAATGTTGATCTGCTACTTTCCGTTAGTTTTTATTTCTTGGTTTCTAGTTGAGAGCAGTTTATTAATAGCCAGGTTCCATTTTGATTTAGTCTTGTTTTTGCGGATGGCACCACTGGCGCGTCTCTTTCCTGTTGTTTGTGTGTGTTTGATGTTTTTCTCGCTGTACAGGACGTTCTGCCATGATTCTTTTTTTCGATACATCGGTGTTATTCTTTAGTCCACAGGGCTGTGGGCACACGTGATGCTTTGTCTCTAAATATTAGTCCTGCCCTCCCAGCCAGCTTCCATTTTCAGACGTTGGAGAGATGTCCGTGCCTGTAACGAAACCAACGGTCACCGTGAGTTAGTGAGAACTTCCCCTTTAAAAAGCACTTAATGTCAAAACTGCATGATTTTTTTTATTTCATTTTTAGACTTTAATTTTATTTTATGTCATTTTTATTTATGTTGGATGGGAGTGTTTTAGTGTGTTAAAGCTTTTGTCCCGCCCCGTTTAGAGAAGGAAATCTAGCTGACGTATCTCAGTGTCAAAATGTCCAGTGTTTAGTGAAAGGATTCTCATTTTCAGGTCGTCGCATTAAGAGAATATACTTTGTGTTGGGTGTAGGAGGTAATTTACTGCACAGAAGTTAAATCTGTATTTCAGAACTTTAATTTGATTTTACTGAGTTTATTGCTCCTTTGTTCAAAATATAAATTTTTTAAATGTAAAACAGTTGTCATGGACAGAGAGTAGGCATAGTTGTGGCACATGTTACTTTGTCTGTACAGATGTACATATTATTGAACAAATATTAAAAGTGCCTTTCAAGTTAAAAGTTTGTTTTGTGTGTTAATATTGGTAATCGCTTGAGCATTTTTCTCTTGACCATTTCTCAAAATATTTTTTTTCCAAGTACACATTTGAAAAAAAAAAAAAAAAAAATTGTTATGTATATATTTGTGTAGAGCTTTTAAACCATACAAGACATTACCTGCTGTACATTTATGTTTAAATGTTTCCCTAAAGTCTAAACTAACAAATTATGCTCACACCCTCGGTAGTAGTTCCTTCTTCCAACCAGCAGATGGCAGACCAGCCCCATTGTAAAGCTTGTTACTCCATTATGAGGCCCCAGCACTTGTTTACAGTGAGGATGATCTGATTCCTGGGAGGCTGCTGCAGGCCTAATGAATGTTCAGAATAATACTAATGAAAGAGTCTGAATTAGAAGAACAAATTGACGTTCACTTATGTGTCACTGCCACATTAGGCCGGTTCACTCACTCTGGACCGCTTGACCTTTTAATACTAATCTCATTATTTTTTGGGGCTTTATTTTCCACATGCAGATGTTAAATAAAGAATGAACACACCAAAGGGGAATTGGCCAGAGCTGTGGAAAAGACAGGCTAACATTGCTTCATTGAAAACAGCTGTGCAGACAGTGTTTGGCTTGAAAAACCAAAATAAATCTGTTTCCAGACAGTCGGAAGCTCAGTGTTGTCAGAGAGGCCCATCTCTTCTACAAGTGAACATTGGACACAAGGGTTGCGTTCCGAATCGCATACTTTCTACTATATAGTATGTAGAAAAAATATTTAGGATGTCCCGATTCTTGTGGCCAGATTTAGGATAGTTAGAAGTACCCAGATGTCCTACTTCATGCGGCCAAGATTGTTAGTGTTGAAAACTGCATCCTATTTGGGCGATTCTGACCCACAATTCAGTGCGCACGTGAAGTGACGTCACATCGACGAAGCCTCCATATGAAAACAAACGGGGGTGAGACGGATATAAAAGCAAGAGGCAAGATCAAGGCGCAATCTTATGATGAAATAAGAGAGTAAAGTATGTCCCAATAGTATGCCTACTGCATCCTAACTAGATTATTTTTATCGTCGGATGTAGTATGTAGAATAGAAAAAAGAAAGAGTATGCGATTCAGAACGCAACCAAGTTCTGCTTTCTGCCTGGTTTAACTGACTGTTTCCTCTGGCTACATACAGCAGGAGGTTGGACTAAACCAAGTCATGAGAACAAGACAGAAAGCAAGATTTGGGAATGTTTTCAGTAGAATCGCTCCATTTTAAAAGATTTTCCTTATTCCTAAACAGGCATGTATATCCATTTGGTTGTGTATGTGTCAGAAAATTGTGAATTTATGCTCAGATTTCCACCAAGGGAGCTACTGTATGTATGTATAACTTAACACTTTAGGTCCTTATTTTAACTCCCGATTTAATCTGTTACACAACAAAACATAAAGATGTTTTAGCTTCATAAGATGCTTTCTTTTTATTTTAAACTTAATCGTTTGAATAGTATATATATTTGACAATATAAATTTAATTTTGAAAAGGTTTGGTTAATAAAACATACATAAAAAAAATATAAATAAAAAAATTTTTTTTTTTTCAAAAATTTTTTTATTAAATCACAATACTCATACAAATAAAATGATTATTAATTTTTTCCCCCTTTTTTCCCTCCCCACATACCCCACCCATATCCCACCCAATCACAAACAGTCCTCACAGAAACACAATACAAAAAAAAACCCCCACAAAAAAAAAAAAAAAAAAAAAAAAATTTTAAAAAAAAAAAAAAATAAATGAAAAACTTTAATGTTTTTTTATAGGCAAAATATTATGGACAAAAAGGACGGTAAGAAAAAACGCCACATATATATATATATATATATATATATTTATTTAATTTTTTAATATTTTTATTTATTTATTGTTGATGAAAACTCCACCGTCACCCTGTGCTGTATGTAGGTGTGGTTGCTCAGTCTCTATCTTCGCCCCCTGCCGGTGATGACGTGCACCTCCTCCGCCTCCTCCTTCCTCCGTAGAGTCACGTGACGTCACACCAGCGGCAAGAAGCTGCAAACGGCTGTGACTGAGAGCGCGAGCCTCATCACCACCATCAATAACCAACGGTCCAACGCTAACCCAACTGAACCAACCGCCCCTAACCGCCGAGCGACAAACAGAGGGGCTTTTACTATGGCGGCCCTCCGTTAAAAAAAACAACAACCAAACGCCAGATTTATTTATCTTCTTTGTTCTCCGACTCGACGCCTCGTAGTCTTTTGGTTTTGAGCGCTGCCGTCAACGAGCACAGCAGCTACGGGCGAGAGGAGGAGGAGTAGCGACTAGCAACGGCTGGCTTCTTGGACCGACCGACCGGGGAGGACTACGTGTTTTCTGCGGTACAAGCCACGACGAATGGCGGACCGAGAGGCGTCGCCGATACCGTTGGAGATCAGAGCCAGGCTCGCTGAACTGGAGCTGGAGCTGTCAGAGGGTAAGAAATTCATCAATTAATCAAACGTAGCCTCCTTCGTTTGAACTCGTTATCCTCGTTATCTCATCACCATCATTATCATCATCACCACACCAAGGGCGTAGGTTTTGTTCCAACATTAAGAGGGACACACACCATACACACACACACACACACACACCGCACAACACTTAATATCCTGCATTTTTGGTGACATTTTATGCACCAATTTGTGCCTTTTCTGCATTGAGCCGGAGCTTGGGCAAGGTTACGATGGTACGGTCCACTTTAGGGGTGTGTGAAATCGCAGGGAAATATCTAGTTACACATAAGAACGGATATATACATGTTTCCTCCCCTGAACTGTTATTTTAACCTCTTTTTAGGGAAGAAGGGGGTTGTGTTTCATATTTTTTTGAGGGGGACAAATGTACCGCTTCTAAGTAACGGGGACATATCTCCCGAATCCCCCCAAAATCTACGCATATGCTACGATCACCACCATCCACATTGCCTTTCCTACTAACGGAATCTAACCGTTCATTCCTAAGGCCCCCACCTCCCTCCTCCTCCCATCCAGATGTTTGTGAGCCAGGGACCGGGCCTGGCCAGCTCTGTGTAGCCGGGAGAGAGTGAGTGCAGAGCGGATACACACTGCGGGATTTGACCGCTGCTCTTTGTCTCGGAAAAACACACGTTCGCTACTACGTTTTGGGTCCGAAAACCAACACGTTGTTTGACC
Organism: Hyperoplus lanceolatus; assembly: GCA_026929865.2. Lineage (NCBI taxonomy): Eukaryota > Metazoa > Chordata > Actinopteri > Uranoscopiformes > Ammodytidae > Hyperoplus > Hyperoplus lanceolatus. Next base: position 2,420,906 of record CM049415.1, on the reverse strand, counting down.
TTGAGATGTTGACACAATCAGCCGAGCCGAGCCTACCTGTGTGTGTGTGTGTGTGTGTGTGTGTGTGTGTGTGTGTGTGTGTGTGTGTGTGTGTGTGTGTGTGTGTGTGTGTGTGTGTGTGTGTGTGTGTGTGTGTGTGTGTTTAATAATAGCATAGCGATGCAACGCTGCGTGACAGAGCAGCACAGAAGGGGCAGTACTGGCGTCTGATGGCCGTGTGATCTCGTGTGGGCCGAGAACATAAGGATGAGGATGCTTCGAATTTGGAATATTTTTGTCACCCCCCCCCCCCCTCCCAATCGTGCCCCCCCCCCCCCCCCCAAAAAAAAAAATTCCATACAACAAACACACACTTTTCTTCCATGGGCCATTTCATCCCAATCACAGCGATGCACCCGGCTGTTGTTTCAGTATAACCCATCTTCTGCCTTATATAACGGATGGAGATGGCATATTTTATTCATACAGGCTTTGCGATGGGCCTACATACATAGTGAGTGAGTGAGTGACTCCTGGGTAGATAGTGACACGTGCTGGATATGAGCCACCCTGTTGCCTTGAAAATGTCCATTTATTGAGGATACGTCTGTGCTCGTGTCTGTTTGCTATTCTGTGCTATAGTGTGTCACTTTGTTTTTGGCAGGTCTGCAAAAATCTGCAGTGGATCCACTTGCCTCACCTGCACTGCTGTAGTGTATAGCAGAAGATACACTCTTTTTAATAAAGTAATTTAGCAAGAAAATAGGTTAAATTGAAGAATATGCTGCCTTTTGAACCCATAACATTTGCGTTAGTCTTTGAGTCCCATGATGGCAGTGAAACCTGGATACATCAAACTGTCCGTCATCATTCATATACAAGCTTTTATTTTCTCACTCTCACTGCAGCAACACACACACACACACACACACACACACACACACACACACACACACACACACACACACACACACACACACACACACACACACACACACACTGCAACACACACACTGCTACACAGACACAGACACACACAGACTGCAACACACACACACACACACACACACACACACACAGACTGCAACACACACACAAACACACACACACACACACACACACACACACACACACACACACACACACACAGACACACACACACTGCTACACAGACACACACACACTGCAACACACAGACTGCAACACACACACACACACACACACACACACACACACACACACACACACACACACACACACACACACACACACACACACACACACGTATGCGCTGAGGCCTAATCCAGCAGAGAGTGTTTATCGGTGCAGAGCTGCTGCGGCTGACAGATGTTATTAATGATGGAAACGGCGGGAGGAAGTGGAAACGTCACGCCCAGAACGTCAGAAGGCATAAACCATCAGGTGTGTGTGTGTGTGTGTGTGTCTTTGTGTGTGTGTGTGTGTGTGTGTGTGTGTGTGTGTGTGTGTCTGTCTGTCTGTCTGTCTGTTTTTGTGTGTGTGTGTTTGTGTGTGTGTGTCTGTCTTTGTGTGTGTGTGTCTGTGTGTGTGTCTTTGTGTCTGTGTGTGTGTGTGTCTGTCTTTGTGTGTGTGTGTGTGTCTGTGTGTGTGTGTGTGTCTGTGTTCGTGTGTGTGTGTGTGTGTGTCTGTCTTTGTGTGTGTGTGTGTGTGGTACTGGTTTGTTATTAGTGGATCACAGCGGGATAAAGCCTGATGGTGCGATAGTCGTGTTGGTGTGTGTGCGTCTGCCACTTAGGGACTCTGTGTGTGTGTGTGTGTGTGTGTGTGTGTGTGGGGCATTTCAAATTAAGAGCATGGTGTGCAGTAATACGAGGGGGTGTAAATTCGATGGCTTTAAGACAAACACTCAAATTTACTCACATGAAAACATTTTTCTTTACTGTCTATAATCTCAGACCTCCATTGAAGTTTTCAACGACATGGTGGATTCTGTAGTCAAGGCGGGAGGCCGGTGTTGTTTATTAACTATAATGTGCTGTGGGAAACCATGGTAACAGTTCATGTTCAATGTATAATGATGTTAAACCAAATGAGCACATAAGACCCTACCGTCGTCAAGAGATGTACGGGAGCTTGTTGGTGATTTCCTCAAAAATTAACACAGAGAGAGAGAGAGAGAGAGAGAGAGAGAGAGAGAGACAAGACAAACAGAGGGAGAGAGAGAGACAGACAGACAGACGGAGACAGACAGACAGACAGAGGGAGAGAGAGAGAGAGACAGAGAGAGAGAGAGAGAGAGAGAGAGACCTGCAGTAAAGGTGCACGAGTCGGATTCGAACCAGCGACCACTGCAACGAAGGCCGGAGCCGATGTGGTACACGCTCTATCCACTACGCCCCATGAGCAGTTATTTCAAGAGAATCCCGATGTCTGAAATAGATAGAGACAGAAGGGCGACAGTTTAGCTCCATAAATCATGTCCTTTCTTTTGTTCCGTCTGTGATTTTCTTTAATTAAAAACATGGCAAGTCAAGATCAAGATTACGATGAAGAGACAGTTTGAGGAGCGCAGCAAATTAGCACCTTTGAGACACTGAAACTAAAGGATGTTTGCTGCTGCTTTCACTTGATAAATGTCTTACAGGAATAATTGATAACTGAGTAATTACAACAACACTGTCGGTGTGATATTGTGAGTGAACATGTAACTTGTTGCTGCCTCTTGGCCAGGAATCCCTTGAAAAAGAGGTTTTTAATCTCAATGGGACTTTCCTGGTTAAATAAAGGTTAAAGGAAAGGAAAGGTGCATCTACATGAGGTAAAGCCTTCAGTGATGGCACATGGATTTTATACCTTCTGCTGTACGTCCAGGTTTTTTTTTTCTTAGCAGTAGAATCAACAACTGATACATTTATTGGGTTCTTCTTCTTGGGGATTTTTCGGAGCTCCTGTACCAGTGTCAGGGACGACGACACCAGTTTGTGAACGCTGCCATACTGAGAAATACAGAGAGAGTTTTGTGAAGCTGATAAAAGCCTTAATTAACATTTGGTTCAACTCATTTGGCGATGGCTTGAATGTAACTGACATTTCCTTTATATTAAAAAGTTACGCACTATAGCTTTAAATGAACAGCACAGCCCTATCCTGACGGCTTAACAACGTTTTTTCAATCCACACACACACACCTCAAGCTTTCCACTGCGCTGACTGAGGTACGGTTGTTATGGAGATGCAGTAATAAAAACCACAGGGAACAATTTCCTGTCTGATTTAATGTGAAGCGCCGCGGAATGAGACTTTTTGATTCTCGGCGCTTCCACCTGTTTATTAAATACATTCTGCAATCAGCCAGAGGAGCCTGTCTCACTCTCACAGCCTGTCTCACTGCCACAGCCTGTCTCACTCTCAGAGCTTAGTGTGGCTTAAATCACACCATCTCTGCTGTATCACTGCAAAATGAATGCAAGACTATAGCATTCATTTTGCAGTGAAGAGAGATACACAGGAGAGGTTTGAAGCATTTATGAAGAATATCTGGATGGGACAAATGTCAGCTGCTTGCAAATAGACTAGTCCCATGATAGAGTGAGGGAATCGGGGAACTTTTTCACTTATAGGTTCTTTAATAATAAGGCTAGAGACACTGCTGGTGAATTGGGTGACATTATTTTTTTATTTCCAAGCTTTATTAGATAGTCCAGAGTTGAAATGGGGAGACAGAGAGAGAGCGAGGGGGCATGACCAGTTTAGTGAAAGGAACACCTTAATGTACAATGTACAATTTGGACCTTTTTTCATTTTTTTTTTTTTCATTTAACTTTTATTTATCCTCCAGAGACCAATGGAGGGGTGACCCTCATTCACAATGACGTCGAGTCAAAACAAATTCAAAACAACAATACAAACAAAATATTCAATGCAAATACATCAAATACACAACAAGTGAAGAGAAGAGAAAACAAAACGATTGAAACATTTACAGAGTGGGGAAGAGTGGCAGCAACCAAAAGGCATAAAGTACAATATAGCCTAATTAAAACAGTTACAGGTAGAGTTTGGCAGATCCAAGATAGTCTGTTTAAATTGGCCAAAGGATATGAATGTATTTAGTTTAATTTTTAGCTGTAAGTTGTTCCAGGAGTCAGGTGCACTGAAGCTAAAAGCTGTCTTTCCCAGCTCAGACCGGGCTTGTGGGACATAAAGCATAAGCATGTCAGTGGAGCGGGTCTGATAAAGCCCATCTGAAACAAGCAGCATTTCTGTTAAATAACGAGGAAGCTTCCCGGTCAAGGCTTTGTAAATAAAAACATGATTTGATTTATACAAGTGTAAAAAAAGACATGTTATGGAAGCAAAATAGACGAAAACCTCAAACTAGGGTTGCGATAAAAGGAATCTAGTTAGGATGCAGTAGGCATACTATTGGGACATACTTTACTCTCTTATTTCATCATAACATGGCGCCTTGATCTTGCCTCTTGCTTTTATATCCGTCGCATCCCTGTTTGTTTTCATATGGAGGCTTCGTCGATGTTACGTCACTTCACGTGCGCACTGGATTGTGGGTCAGAATTGCCCAAATAGGATGCACTTTTCAACACTAACAATCTTGGCCGCATGAAGTAGGACATCCGGGTACTTCTAACTATCCTAAATCTGGCCACAAGAATCGGGACATCCTAAATCTTTTTTCTACATACTATATAGTAGAAAGTATGCGATTCGGAACGCAAACTATGTCTTAGCCTGCCTTGTCAAAACAACGCTGAGATGTCCGACTGTCCTCAAACTAACCATTAAAGTCTTCCAAAATGAAGCTGTACTACACTGGCTGCGTTCCGAATCTCATACTTTCTACTATACAGTATGTAGAAAAAAGATTCAGGATGTCCCGATTCTTGTGGCCAGATTTAGGATGGTTAGAAGTACCCGGATATCCTACTTCATGCGGCCAAGATTGTTAGTGTTGAAAACTGCATCCTATTTGGGCGATTCTGACCCACAATCCAGTGCGCACGTGAAGTGACGTCACATCGACGAAGCCTCCATATGAAAACAAACGTGGATGCGATGGATATAAAAGCAAAAGGCAAGATCAAGGCGCAATGTTATGATGAAATAAGAGAGTAAAGTATGTCCCAATAGTATGCCTACTGCATCCTAACTAGATTCTTTTTGTCGGATGTAGTATGTAGAATAGAAAAAAAAGTATGTGATTCGGAACGGCAACTCTAAGTGGTGAGTTCATGGGGAGGCCTCTGGTGAGTTCATTTCCGTGCATAGATTTGCCAACAAAACAAACAAGCTGAATGATTGTTTTTCTGTAAGGTGTATTTTTGAAGTGCTCAATGTGTTCAAATATGCAAAATGTCCGACTAGGAAACAAAGAGAAAAGGGTTTGAAATCAAGTGACTGTCCACTCATGCATAATGTAATGTAGCGCTTTGTGCTCAGGTGTGTGTCTGTTCCCCCGGTGAATATATTACATCATATCAAAGCTTGTTTTCTGTTTGGTTGAATATGCATAGAGACTCATTAAGGTGACTTAAGTAGCTGCCAAAATTCTTGCAGATATTTTGGCTGAAAGGCAACAGTCTAGTTCCCATCCCTGTTAACCCTGTTTAGTAGCAGCTGGTGTGTGTGTGACTGTGTGTGTGTGACTGTGTGTGTGACTGTGTGTGTGTGTGTGTATGGCCTGAAGCGGTGCATTTCAGGGCAGCCACACACACGCACAAGCACGCACAGATGCACGCACACAAGCACACACAGTCACAAGCGCACACACACACACACACACACACACACACACACACACACACACACACACACACACACACACACACACACACACACACACACACACACACACACACATGCGTAAATCTCCATCTTTTACCCAGGATGTTCATAAATCAATGAATAATTAATAACTTAATCTAGGTTGTATAGTTAAACCTGCAGTGTGTAGAATTTTGGGTTTCATTTCCTAGCAGATTTTGTAGAAAGTCATTATAATATCCATAAGTACATTTAATTTAGTGCATAATAGCTGAAAACATTTTTTTGAATTATTATTTTTTTCCTTAGAAAGGGTCTCATATATGTCCATATTTCTGCATATTTTGGACCAAGGCCTAGTGCCGCCATCTTGAAAGTGTCATAGTTGGAATGTCATCAGGTGCATTGTTTAAACTTTAGAATTGTTTTTGTCCTTGAAGGCCACTGTAGCTTCTGTTATTATTCTAAAGGGTTGGGGTTACCCAGGGAGTGTTGCATTATAGAACTTTAAAGAACTTTCTTGATGATGTCATGTTACACACTGCACCTTTATAGTTAAGTTAACGAGGCTCAGTGTATGAAACAAGCTGGTTATCCATCTGCTATGGACTGGACCTTTTGTTAGAATATCTGACTGTGAAATGACATGTTTTACCAGTAATACGGGGTGACTGTGTCTCAGGTGGTAGAGCGGGTCGGCTGATGATCAAAGTAGGGCTGCAACTAACGATTATTTTGATAATCGATTAATCTGTCGATTATTTTCTCGATTAATCGATTATTAATCGATTAGTGTTTTGGCCCGTAAAATGTCAGAAAATGGTGAAAAATGTTGATAAATTTTCCAAAGCCCATGTTGACTTCCTCATGTATTTTTATGTCCAAAACACAAAGATATTTCAGTTTACTGTCATAATAGGCTTAAAAAAAAACAGAAAATATTCACATTTGAGAAGTTGAAAACAGAGAATTTGGAAAAGTTTTATAAAAAAATTACTTGAAACGATTATCGATTATCAAAATAGTTGGCGATTATTTTAATAATCGATTAATAATCGATTCGTCGATTAATCGTTGCAGCTCTAGATCAAAGGGTTGGAGGTTCGACCCCCCCCCCCTGCCACTTGTGTCATAGTTGTTGTGTCCTTGGGCAAGACACTTCACCCACCTTGCCTCGTGTGAATGTCGATAGTTAGCCTGCTATCGGTGTATGAATGTGTGTGTGAATGGTAACGTGGGAATGGGAACAGGTCTCCCTTGCAAAAGAGTCTTCGGTCTCAATGGGATTTACCTGTAGAAATAAAGGTTAAAAAAAAATAAAAATAAATACTAGTAGCTTCAATTGGTGGATGCAAAGTGTAGTAAAAGTAAGTATAGTACATTACGGTAGAGTCATAACGGATGTGTTTTGGTGTGACTGACTGTTGTTCTTATAAGCATTTAAAGGTTCAGTGTGTAGAATTTTTAGTGGCATTTTTCAGGACAGACTTGGTAGAAAAGGAATTCAATATTCACAAGTCTGTTTTAATGAGTGTTTAATCGCTTTAAAATGAAAGTCGTTGTTTCTTTTATCACCTTAGAGTTAGTCTCGCAAAGCCAGACCAAACTACAGCAAGTAGTATGGTCTGGAAGCACTCCGTTTAGAGCCGTCTATTCGGGGGGAAACTGGGCTGGCATGTTTTTATTTATTTAAACCAATCACAATCATCTACGGCGGGGCTAACCCCGGGAAGCAGCCAATGGAGGCGTAGCGTTGTTTGCCGACGCCAGCGCTTAATAGACGCTGGCGGGAGTGGTCAAGCCAGACTACCTTAGAGTAAACTTTTTATATCAATCTCAATTCAATTCAAAGTTTTCTATTTATTTCAGACATTTCAACATTTACAAAACAAAATGAAAAGCATAAACAAAAGTAAACAAATAACACATTGAATATGAAGGAGTAGGAAGAAGTATACACTTATTTAAAGGTGCAGTGTGTAATATGACATCATCAAGAAAGTTCTACAAAGTTCTAGAATGCAACGCTCCCTGGGTAACCCCAACCCCTTTAGAATAATAACAGAAGCTACAGTGGCCTTCAAGGACAAGAACAATTCTAAATTCTAAACAATGCACCTGATGACATTCCAACTATGACACTTTCAAGATGGCGGCACTAGGCCTTGGTCCAAAATATGCAGAAATATGGACATATATGAGACCCTTTCTAAGGGGAAAAAAAAATATTCAAAACTTTTTTTTCAGCTATTATGCACTAAATTAAACGTACTTATGGATATTATACTTTCTACAAAATCTGCTAGGAAATAAAACCCAAAATTCTACACACTGCAGGTTTAATCCTACCCCTTTTCCACAGCTCAATCATTCATATTTATATTAGCTTCCTGTGTTCCTTATAATCTCTTTTACAAATCTCTATACAATTTGTTATAATATATATTATATTTTATATATGATATTTACAATCCATACAAATATACAACTCCATATATCTATATCCATTATATACACATAAGATACATATTATTATCTGGGGTAATGAAAAAAAAAACTGCACCAACGCATTGTTCCCCCAGCTGTCTCTGCTCGGAGACACACATTGCTTCAGTTCTGCCACTTGTTGTGTCTAAATTTAGATTATATATGGACCAGCTGGACGGCTGTCAAACCTCAATACTTCCCCCAAAGGGAGGGGTTAGCAAGGGAGCGTTGACATCTACAACTTTCTCCAATAGATGATGCCGAAATCCTGTTACATATTACAAACACTGCACCTTTTTAAATGAAAAAAATAATAGGTTTTGCTGATAAAAATGAAAAATAAATAAAGATAGTTCTCCCGTTTGGATTAAGGTATCTAAAGCATTGGAAGGACAGCTGCTCTACTTTTTTTTAAGATAATTTTTTTGTCATTTTTTATTAGACAGTACAGAGTTGAAATGGGGAGACAGACAGAGAGAGAGAGAGAGGGGGAGAGGGGGGATGACCTGCACTAAAGGTCCACGGGTCGGATTTGAACCCACGACCACTGCAATGAAGGCCGGAGCAAATATGGTACGCGCTCTATCCACTACGCCACAAGTGCCCCCCAAAACTCTCACATTTAAAGGTTGAATTTAAAGGGTTCTTGATTGATAAATGTCTTTTACAACAACTGTGCGCTGTGATGAATGTCCCAGGACGTCATGACGTATTTGTACTGATGGCATCTAAACACACTGTGGATGTGACACTTGGCTGTCCCACTGCAGCTGTGTATTTATATAAATAAGTGTGTGTGTGTGTGTGTGTGTGTGTGTGTGTGTGTGTGTGTGTGTGTGTGTGTGTGTGTGTGTGTGTGTGTGTGTGTGTGTGTGTGTGTGTGTGTGTGTGTGTGTGTGTGTGTGTGTGTGTGTGTGTGTGTGTGTGTGTGTGTGTGTGTGTCCGCTGTGGACACATGGATGAAGGGCCAGCGGACTCTTCACAGTCCACACGGGTCGCTGCATGTGAGTGTGACAGCCCAAGGTCCCAATGCATGACGCATACTTTAGTCCTCTGTGTGTGTGTGTGTGTGTGTGCGCGTGTGTGTGCGTGTGTGTGTGCGTGTGTGTGTGTGTGTGTGTGTGTGTCTGCTGGAGGTAGATTTGGTTACCATGGCGCTCTGTGGGTGGACGGTTGTTTATGATGATGAGCGATAAGGAAGAGAGAGAGAGAGAGAGACGCAGGTTAAAGGGAAAACAAACTTTAGATAGATAGATAGATAGATAGATAGATAGATAGATAGATAGATAGATAGATGGATAAATAGATAGTAGGGGTGTAACGATACACGTATTTGTACCGTACCGTGACGGTACAGGCACGTATTTGGTGTTACAGAGGTGGACCGCGGTCCGTTTGTGGCGTACTTAAGCAATAGCACACGAGAGGGAGCATGTTGTCGCTCTATATCAGCACTGCTGTGATTCGGTCGTAGCCGGAGAGAAACACAGCAGTGCTGATATAGAGCGACAACATGCGACCTCGAGTGTGCTATTGCTTTTATACAGCAGTTTTACAACTGAAATTCACAAGTTAACTTTAAAATGTGATCTTTAATCATTTAAGAATGTATTTGCTTCCGCCAACACAAATAGTTCGACAACAGCAGTCAGAGCGGAGCGCGTTGCTATGCAACAACTTTACGCGAGTGAGCTCGTCTTGCTTTGTTTACTCTGGTCACATTAACCACGGCGGCCCGATGTCCCGTAAAAATCACCAAAGAAACGGAACGGCGGATCTTAATCTAGTTGGTAATAAGGTCCGCTGCCCAATCCAAACCCCCCACGCTTCATTTCCCAGAGTTTATGAGTGTATTTCGGCCCGGGGGAAGTAACGTTATACAATGAGGTGGGAAAGCTAGGCTAGGCTAAAGCTATGCAGCGCTCGTATTATTCAGCAGCCTGAGTTTATCTCCACACACTATTGCTGTCTTCAGTAACGTGAGTGTGAGCGACTACCGCACACTGTCTCTGTCTGTGTCTGTGTGTGGCAGCGATGCCCTCTCACAGGGGAGAGACTCGCCACAGTCAACCGGAGTCACACACACACAGATAACACACAAGTGAAGCTCCGGCTCATCAGTGAGCCGCGGAGTGATTTTGACAGTTGGTCTACAGTTTGGTGAACAGTCTGAGTGATGTTGTTCGCTAATATCAGCACTCCTTCAGAACGCTCAGAAGGTCTCTCGTCCAATCAGATCACTCGCTCAGAACCAACTGCTGTATAAATAGCGTTAATATATGGTGAATGTACAGGCTTGTTTTGCGGTGTGGAACTTAAAACTTGTAGTCGGAGTTCCCCCCGGACCATTTAGCCTCCGGCTCGCTCGCACGTGCGCATTAGCAGCCAGCGAGAGTCTGTTATCTCCATGGTGAGCACAGCATGAGGGTGCAGTGTTGCTAACTTAGCAACTTTTCATAGCCCTCTGGCGACTTTTTTTTTTCAAAAAAGCGACTAGCGACAAATCTAGCTACTTTTTCTGGTGTTATTGGTGACTTTTGGAGACTCTGTTGCTAAAGCATGTATCGCGCTTTACTTCTAAACGAGCAGCGGCTGGCTCCCGAGGCTCCTGCCCCCTCCCAGAGCACTGACAGGCGGCCGAGTCCTCACGCAGCAGTCCCTCCCAGCTGCGGTCAGAGCA
>CM049415.1:2382500-2405000 GCA_026929865.2 Hyperoplus lanceolatus | reverse complement strand
TCGGGAGGCGCTTGTTGACGCCAGTTCCCTGCAAACCTACTGCAAGGAAGGTACGAGATGTTTTAGGATTTGTAATGTATTTTATATTCAAAGCATGACTTTTTTGAGGATAAACTAATGTTGTGTTTTGTTTGTTTGTTGGCAGAGATGCTATGCCACTGTTTTCCCTGTCCATATGATACGAATTAAAGGAGTACATGATGTACACTTGACTTGCCTTTATTACTACTACAGATTCTTAAAGTCCCGGGTGTTACATAACCATCCTAAATCTGGCCACAAGAATCTGGACATCCTAAATCTTTTTTCTAACATACTAACAAGTATGGGGGAATGGAACGCAGGGATAGTTGTCCCAATACCAAGTGTTATGACTGTTGAACTGATCCTTCCCTACATTACTCTGTGCTCCTTCTATCTTCATGTCCGCCATTACATCTCATTCATCATCACACTGTTTCACATTTATGTTGAAGTGTTTAAGTTCTGTTTTACACCTTTTATGTTTAATTAACATTCTAGAGAGAGACGATCAAAGACTGGGAGAGACAGAAGGGCTGGAAACTTAAAGTGTATAAATGGTTTATATGGTTTTGGTCTAAAAAAATCACCAGCCCTTCCCTTCAAGCCAAAAAAAACAATGATTTAAGCAACAAATGAGATGGATGGATGGATGGATGAATAGATAGATAGATGGATAGATGGATAGATAGATAGATAGATAGATAGATAGATAGATAGATAGATAGATAGATAGATAGATAGATAGATAGATAGATAGATAGATAGATACTTTATTTATCCCGAAGGACATTCAGACATCCATTTGCAAAAAAGAAAAACAGACATATTAGACGGCTTTGCGCATTTGGAAAAGCGCTATATAAATCTGATGTATTATTAATATAAAAATCAGCCCAGGCAGCCCTGTCCAACAAATAAAATAAGTTTTTTTTTATTAATTATATACTTAATAAACCTATATAAATCAGCCCAGGCAGCCCCTCTGTCCCTGTCTCTCTCACTCTGTCCATGTGTCTCTATCTGTTTGCAGGCGACATCACTCAGAAGGGTTATGAGAAGAAGAGACACAAGCTGATCAGGGCTTTTGTTCCACATGCTAGAGGTAACTTAGCAACCTCTGCCCCCCCCCTGCCCCCCATACACAGACAGACAGACAGGCAGACAGGCAGGCAGGCAGGCAGGCAGAGAGGCGGATAGATACATACATACATGGATACATAAATACACACACACAGACAGACAGACAGACAGACATACAAACAAACATAAAGACAGACAGACAGACAGACATACTGCTCTTCCCTGAGCCCCCCCCCCCCCACAGACAAACAAACAGACAGACAGACAGACACACAGGCAGACAGACAGGCAGACAGACAGCAGCTTAAACATATACTGCCCCACACCACTATAGCAGGATATATAGATCCCCTATCATGACAAACACAGGGGCGATGATGGTGTTGATACTCTGCCATATCGATCGAGCCTTCAGCCTCCAGCCATTAGTGAATGTAGGTTAAGACTCCCTAGAGCTCAGCCCGGCCCTCCCTATCTCAGTGTGTGTGTGTGTGGAACGCGCTGTAAAACACACACACATCCATCACACCATATGGGCTAGACGTCACCATTTATCATAGGGATGTTCTGTGCTTATTATGGGTCACCAAACACAACACAACACCTGCCACATTGTTCTGAGTTTATTTTATGCTATTATTTGAAATTAATTATTTTATTATTTAGTTTTAAAAAAGTCAGAAAAATAATATCATTTTTCTGCAGAATCAAATCATCTCCATGTTGGTTTTTCTTCCTTTGTTTCGGGCATTGTGTATATATTGCTTTTGTGAAACGTGAACGTGCATTTATGTGTCTGTTTTTCTCACTGTCTGTATATTTGTGTGTGTGTGTGTGTATGTGTGTGTTTGTCTGTGCGTGTGTCTCTGCATGTGTGTGTGTGTGTGTGTGTGTATCTGTATATATGTATTTGTGTGTGTGTGTGTGTGTGTGTGTGTGTGTGTGTGTGTGTGTGTGTGTGTGTGTGTGTGTGTGTGTGTGTGTGTGTTTGTCTGTGCGTGTGTCTCTGCATGTGTGTGTGTGTGTGTGTATCTGTATATATGTATTTGTGTGTGTGTGTGTGTGTGTGTGTGTGTGTGTGTGTTTGTCTGTGCGTGTGTCTCTGCATGTGTGTGTGTGTGTGTGTGTATCTGTATATATGTATTTGTCTGTGTGTGTGTGTGTGTGTGTGTGTGTGTGTGTGTGTGTCTGTCTGTATATGTCTGTGTGTGTGTGTGTGTGTGTCTGTGTGTCTGTCTGTCTGTATATGCGTGTGTATGTGTCTGTCTGTCTGTCTGTGTGTGTGTGTGTGTGTGTGTGTCTGTATATGTCTGTCTATGTCTGTGTGTGTGTGTGTGTGTCTGTCTGTCTGTATATGTCTGTCTGTGTGTGTGTGTGTGTGTGTGTGTCTGTCTGTCTGTCTGTCTGTCTGTATATGTGTGTGTATATGTCTCTGTGTGTGTGTGTGTGTGTGTGTGTATATATGTGTGTGCCTGCCTGCTGGTCCTCTCTCCTCTATAGGAATGGAAGGGCCCATGTCCCACCGGCCACCCATGGGCCCCCCCTCTGCCGCCCGTTTCCATCGCCGACGGACCTCGGGCACCAGAGACGAACGCTACAGATCAGGTACTGAGGCTACGGCTAACACACCATCACTGCCATCACTGTCAAAATATAATATACCTCCATGTTTAACAAGAATAGTATTGTGTGGAGGTTTTCTTCATGTTAGCTGGCAAGCTAGTCTACTTAAAGCTGCAGTGTGTAGAATTTTGGGTTTTATTTCCTTGCAGATTTTGTAGAAAATAATTATAATATCCATAAGTACGTTTAATTTAGTGCATAATAGCTGAATTTTTTTTTTTAGAATTATTATTTTTTCCCTTCGAAAGGGTCTCATATATGTCCATATTTCTCCATACGTTGGACCTAGGCCTTGTCACCGCCATTTTGGAAGTATCATAGTTGGAATGTCATCAGGTGCATTGTTTAAAATGTAGAATTGTTCTTGTCCTTGAAGGCCACTGTAGCTTCTGTTATTATTCTAAAGGGTTGGGGTTACCCAGGGAGCGTTGCATTCTAGAACTTTGTAGAACTTTCATGATGATGTCATATTACACACTGCACCTTTAAATGAAACAGTTAAAGGTTGAGTCAGAGATTCTGGAGAACACTTGTTGACAAAATCACTTTTTGTCAAAATCTGCCTTAGGATTTTTTTTTTTAGTGTGTGAGCGCTGAAAAGAAAACCCAGTGTTAATATGCAGCGTGGGCTCTGTATTTGGGCCTTTTGCAAGCTACCATGGGCCCGCTTTGTTGACATACCCATTTGTCGGTTTTTCAGCTGCCACACAGTTCAGACAGGTAAAGGATTGCGAGGAGAGATTCTCTGATGTTGACAAAAGTGTAATGTGACAGCAAGCGTTCTCCAGAATAGCTGACTCCACCTTTAAGTAAATAGCCGGGTGTCTTTGTCATTTATTCAAGATAATAACTATTTATGAAGTTCGAGACCTTCTGAGTGACATATCTCACATCCGGTGCCTGTGTGTGATTGCATGTCTCTCTCTCTCTCTCTCTCTCTCTCTCTCTCTCTCTCTCTCTCTCTCTCTCTCTCTCTCTCTCTCTCTCCATCCCTCTCTCTCTCCCTCTCTCTGTCTCTCTCTCCCTCTCTCTTTCTCTCTCTGTCTCTCTCTCTCCCTCCACCCCTCTCTCTCTCTGTCTCTCTGTCTCTCTGTCTCTCCCTCCCTCTCTCTCTCTCTCTCTCTGTCTCTCTCTCCCTCTCTCTTTCTCTCTCTGTCTCTCTCTCTCTCTCCCTCCACCCCTCTCTCTCTCTCTCTCTCTCTCTCTCTCTCTCTCTCTCTCTGTCTCTCTGTCTCTCCCTCCCTCTCTCTCTCTCTCTGTCTCTCTGTCTGTCTCTCTCTCTCTCTCTCAGACGTTCACACTGAAGCGGTGCAGGCTGTGTTGGCGCGTCACGTAGAGAGGAAGGTTGCCGTGCCGATGCCTTCTAAGAGACGCTCACTGGTGGTGCAGACATCTATGGACGCATACACACCTCCAGGTGAACAGAACACACACACACACACACACACACACACACACAAATCTACATCTTTTTTGGGCGGCAGTGGCGAAGTGGGTAGGGAGATCGCCTCTGGAGTGCAGGGTCGGAGGTTCGATCCCCCGTCTCCCCGCCACATGTTCAAGTGTCCCTGAGCAAGACACTGAACCCCAAATTGCTCCCGATGGTTCAGAGAGCGCCTTGCATGGGCAGCTCCTGCCATCGGTGTGTGAGTGTGTGTATGAATGGGTGAATGTGGTAAGAATTGTAAAGCGCTTTGGGGCTGAGGAAATCGGCTAGAAAGCGCTATATAAGTCAAGTCCATTTACCATTTAATAAGTTACCTTAGGATGAGCCTTTTATCTCTACAAAGGAGCGGGACGCTGAGGCCGCCATGTTTCTACAAAGACATATGGAAAGACTTGGTGCAGTGGTGGACTACACACCACACCTTTTTATTTTCATTAAAAGAAACCAGTAGTTAAATTCTCTGCGACTTTAAAATAATTCTGCGATTCAATAACACACACACACACACACACACACACACACACACACACACACACACACACACACACACACACACACACACACACACACACACACACACACCTCCCGCCGCGAGCAAACCCACTCACAAGACAGATTCACAATAAACCCAAACCACAGTCAGCAGTAATGTTGGCCTGCCATGTGAAATAGGACACAACAAATACACATTATTAACTGTTTGTTAAAAGTTTTGCCACCAGAAGTTGCCTAAGTTGACCTTTACCTGTGAACTGAGCTCCTTACAATGAACATAATCAGAGTTGAAACGTAATTTGGTTGGTGATTGAATTTGAATGAAGGAATTGTAATAAGTTTGGTCAGCGGTGATTAGCTTTTTAACCTTTTGAGAAAACTCTAAAGTGAAACCGACGTCTCCACAAAGCTTAACACAACTCACACATACATTTATAATGGTCAAGATTTTCAAGATGGTTAATTTTTTCATATGCTATTACATTATATTCGACAATTACAACAGCAGAGTGGCAATTGGCAATTACATTTTTTAACCTCTGGCCGCCTTAATCAAGAGAAGAAAATTAAGAAAAATGTATAAAGAGAAACATACTGAACAACTGAAGAGAACCACCAAAGTGTGTGTGTGGTGTGTGTGTGTGTGTGTGTGTGTGTGTGTGTGTGTGTGTGTGTGTGTGTGTGTGTGTGTGTGTGTGTGTGTGTGTGTGTGTGTGTGTGTGTGTGTGTGTGTGTGTGTGTGTGTGTGTGTGTGAGAGATACAATGAGATCATGGTACAAAACTAATGACTCCATCTGTCGAACTTGGATGGCTTTACTGTTTGCGTTGGAGTCCCATATTTTTTGAAAGGGAACATGAGCAGAGAGTTTAAAACATAACGAGATATCACATGACATAATGGCTTTTCAAACACTCGCTGTTTTTTTTTTTGCTTTTTTTTAAGATATTTTTTTGGCATTTTTATGCTTTTATTGACAGTGTAGAGACAGAGTTGAAATGGGGCAGAGAGGGGAGTGACATGCAGAGAACGACCGCGGGCTGGAATCGAACCCGGGTCTGCTGCTGGCCAAGGCCCATGGGGGGGACGAGCTACCAACTGAGCTAAGGGCGATCCCCTACACTCGCTGTTTCAATAAAAAAAATTACTAGGAAATGATTAACTTGTTCTTACCATCTTGAGCAAGTTAGGTTGCAGACAAAAATGTTATTAATCTTTCAAACCCACAAAATACTTTCTTATTTTAAGTCGCTATAAGACTATAATGTGGTAAATGGACTTGTATAGCGCTATATCTCCGTTTATCACAGACTCAAAGCGCTTTACATTGTTTTTTTGTACACATTCACCCAGTCACACACACATTCATACACCGATAGTAGCAGCTACCACGCAGGGTAGGCTTAGCACTAGGGTGCTAAGCTAACTAAGCTAACTATCGGGAGCAATTCGGGGTTCAGTGTCTTGCCCAGGGACACTTCGACATGTGGCGGGGAGACGGGGGATCGAACCTCCGACCCTGCACACCAGAGGCGAACTTCCTACCCACTTCGCCACTGCCTTTCCGCCCCAACTTTTAGTTTTTTGACTAATGAATTGGTTCAGTTCACACTATGTAATGTTAGCGTTGTATGAATGTTTCCTGTGTGTTAGCCTAGCCTGTTTATTAGCATGTTCATGTTGTGGCAATGGTCAATATATTCAATAACAGCGCTCACTGACTGTCTCTAGGCCTGTGTGTTAGCCTAGCTTGTTTAATAAAATCACTCTCTGACAGTCCCTAGGCCTGTGTTAGCCTAGCTTGTTTATTAGCATGCTCCTGTTGTGTCAATGTGTTTAATAAGAGCCCTAACTGACAGTCACTAGGTCTGTGTGTTAGCCTAGCTTGTCTATTAGCATGTTCATGTTGTGTCAAAGGTCAATATATTGACTGTCCCCAGGCCTGTGTGTTAGCCTAGCTTGTCTATTAGCATTACTCATGTTGTGTCAATGCATTTAATAGCATTGTTTATTAGCTTGTCTATTAGCATTACTCATGTTGTGTCAATGCATTTAATAGCATTGTTTATTAGCTTGTCTATTAGCATGCTCATGTTGTGTCAATGCATTTAATAGCATTGTTTATTAGCTTGTCTATTAGCATGCTCATGTTGTGTCAATGCGGTTAATAGCATTGTTTATTAGCTTGTCTATTAGCATGCTCATGTTGTGTCAATGCGGTTAATAGCATTGTTTATTAGCTTGTCTATTAGCATGCTCATGTTGTGTCAATGCGGTTAATAGCATTGTTTATTAGCTTGTCTATTAGCATTGTTTATTAGCTTGTCTATTAGCATTACTCATGTTGTGTCAATGCATTTAATAGCATTGTTTATTAGCTTGTCTATTAGCATTGTTTATTAGCTTGTCTATTAGCATTACTCATGTTGTGTCAATGCATTTAATAGCATTGTTTATTAGCTTGTCTATGAGCATGCTCATGTTGTGTCAATGCATTTAATAGCATTGTTTATTAGCTTGTCTGTTAGCATTACTCATGTTGTGTCAATGGGGTTAATAGCATCACTCCCTGACTGTCCCCAGGCCTGTCTCCCCTGTGCTCAGACTCGTCGTCGGGCTCAGAGGAGGAGGCTGGTTGCCCCGGAGACATGGAACACTGGATGAGCCGCCCGTCATCCCAGCTAGGCCCCTCCCACTCCCACCTGGGCTCCACCTCCTCCTCCTCCTCCTCCACGCAGAGCGGGGGCAGCGGCAACGCGGGCAGGCTGGCCGACTCCCTGGCACACACACACATCTCACACCTCACACACTCGCACCTCGCACACACACACCTGGGCCACCAGCACCTCTCCCAGTCGCACCACGGTAAGATTCTAGTCACACAGGCACACGCACACACACACACACACACACACACACACACGCACACACACACACACACACACACACACACACACATATACACACATACTTTTACACCACGGTAAGACTCTAGGTTTTGAAACGCTGGTTGCTCAAGTTCAAGTTAAAGTAGCTACGACAAACTTTTAGATATTTCTGAAATAGTCTCATTTTTCCCTCTGATGATCATAAATTACATGTAACAGCAAACGAGACCATCAGTGCAAAGAATGCTATATTTATATAGTTTTTCTTAATGCCTTTGTCATGGGTATACGATCACCCAGGAACAACAGCTGGCGTGGTAAAAACACTACCGCTTTTGTCCAAAGGGGGGCGCTAGACTGAACACCAAACTGAAAGTTCCTCGGAGCACTTTTAAAGTAGTCTATTGTCATATCATTGTGAGTCAGACAACAATGCAAGGATATTTAGGTAGCACGCCCAGAGACATAATAACATTCTACTGACTGTGGCTCAGTTGGTAGAGCGGGTCGGCTGATGATCAAAGCTGTGCCAGCTGTGTCATAGTTGTTGTGTCCTTGGGCAAGACACTTCACCCACCTTGCCTTGTGTGAATAGTAATCGATAGTTAGCCTGCTGCTATCGGTGTATGAATGTGTGTGTGAATGGTAACGTGGGAAAGGAAAACAGGTCTCCCTTGCAAAAGAGTCTCTGGTCTCAATGGGATTTACCTGTAGAAATAAAGGTTAAAAAAAAAAAAATCACACTTACAGTAACACCTGTCCCAGTCACACCACAGTAAGAATCACCACTGGTTAGAGCAAGGCAGCAAGCACTAAACTGTTTCTGCTTTTGATTGCTATTCACGCTGACATCTCTCCACTAATGCATGTCTATAGGTTCTGTGTGTGTGTGTGTGTGTGTGTGTGTGTGTGTGTGTGTGTGTGTGTGTGTGTGTGTGTGTGTGTGTGTGTGTGTGTGTGTGTGTGTGTGTGTGTGTGTGTGTGTGTGTGCGTGCGTGTGAGAAAATGAAAAAAAAGTGCTTTGCCTTGTTCCATATAGACTGTGTAGTATCTGACTGTCTTCACCTCTGCTTCTGCTCTGCTGCCACTTTAAAGGTCACCTCTTATTCAAAGTGAACGTTTGCATGGTTATAAAACATTAATACGGGTCCACTACCCGCACGCTGTGACTACAGGCTCCCAAAGTATGAGCGAAAAACAACTCTCTCTATTTTTTTTCTACACCTCCACCTTTCTGAAAACCTGTCTTCAAAAAACCCCCAGTCAGATTTCTCTCCCCATATGATGTAATTAGGGGAGAAGTTTGGGGTTTAGTGTCTTGCTCAAGGACACAATGGTAGAGATGGTGGGCACAGTAGATAGTAATAGCAGCCACCACTAGTTTTACTACTAACACCCTCCTGTCCGGTGCCGGGGATCCAACCAGAGACCTCATGGTTACTGGGAGGAGGAACCAGAGACCTCATGGTTACTCGGAGGAAGAACCAGAGACCTCATGGTTACTGGGAGGAGGAACCAGAGACCTCATGGTTACTGGGAGGAGGAACCAGAGACCTCATGGTTACTGGGAGGAACCAGAGACCTCATGGTTACTGGGAAGAGGAACCAGAGACCTCATGGTTACTGGGAGGAGGAACCAGATACCTCATGGTTACTGGGAGGAACCAGAGACCTCATGGTTACTGGGAGGAGGAACCAGAGACCTCATAGTTACTGGGAGGAGGAACCAGAGACCTCATGGTTACTCAGAGGAAGAACCAGAGACCTCTTGGTTACTGGGAGGAACCAGAGACCTCATGGTTACTGGGAGGAACCAGAGACCTCATGGTTACTGGGAGGAGGAACCAGAGACCTCATGGTTACTGGGAGGAACCAGAGACCTCATGGTTACTGGTCAGCCCTCTTTCCTCAGGCCATCCTACCATCAGAGGTATGATGTCAGTATTCCTCAGTCTTGATGTGTTAACACGTTGTATCTTCTGGCCCCAGGCATCGGCCACCTGTCCCTGAAGAGGAAGGGCGTTCTGAGTGTAGCGGAGAACGGAGGCTCTCTGAGAAGGTCCTGTGAGTTTGGATCTGACATGTTGTGGCCTCCGCCGCTGGAGTCAGATGGTAAGAACTACTTCATGAAGGAATAACGTTTCACAGACATAGATTCATTATTTTCTGGTACATTTTTTGGGATTATTGAGTTTTAATGAGCTGGTGAGGTTTCCTTATGAGCCCCCAACGCATGCATGCATGGCCACGCTTGCTTGCTCTCTCTCTCTCTCTCTCTCTCTCTCTCTCTCTCTCTCTCTCTCTGTCTCTCTGTCTCTCTCTTTCTCTCTCGCACGCAAGCTCTCACTCACGCACGCACTCACTCACTCACTCACTCACTCACTCACTCACTCACTCACTCACTCACTCACTCACTCACTCACTCACTCACTCACTCACTCACTCACTCACTCACTCTCGCACGCACTCACTCTCACGCGCACACACATGCAAACACACAATTGGACTTTAAATGGACAGTCTCCATTCAAGATTCAATTCAGTGCAGGACTTTATAGGGCTTTATAATCACATGAAAACAAACCTCCTACAGGTTTACAGTTCACACATTTTAATATTGATTTTAGGACAAACTAAGTGAGCGACAAAAATATCTGAACGTTCTCCTGATGGCTCCCAGTAAACGTTTTGTTTTGATCCTTCATCTATTTGAACTGTGTTTGCTATTGATCTCAGGACATTACAAGTTATCGACAAGCATTCACTTATAAAATTAATTGATCACTTACTTATTCCAGGATGTGCGTATTGAAGAAAACGGTTAAATGTCAAAAGCACCATAAAAGGTGCTCTAAATTGAAGTGTGTGTACTCAAGCCGATATTGTGTTGAATAGATGAGACACTCTATCACTCCTGTGTGTGTGTGTGTGTGTGTGTGTGTGTGTGTGTGTGTGTGTGTGTGTGTGTGTGTGTGTGTGTGTGTGTGTGTGTGTGTGTGTGTGTGTGTGTGTGTGTGTGTGTGTGTGTGTGTGTGTGTGTGTGTGTGTGTGTGTGTGTGTGTGTGTGTGTGTGTGTGTGGCAGGGAATGAGCATCATCCTGAAGTGTTAATTTGTCCATAATGGCCATAAAACGAGGCCCTTGACAAACAGTGCAGTCATAGATATGAACAATGAGTCACCACTAGCTGTGTGTGTGTGTGTGTTTTAGATTTACATTTTGATTGGTTTGAACACATACATTAAAATACAAAACAATACACCCTACAACACAAAAAATATATATTTCACATGGAAAGAGAAATCAGAAAGTGAGTGAGTGTGTAATTGACTGACTGACTTAGTGAGTGAGTGAGTGAGTGAGTGAGTGAGTGAGTGAGTGAGTGAGTGAGTGAGTGTTTAAGGAAACCTCACCAGGTCATTAAAACTCAATAATGCAAAAATTAAACAGGAAATAACTTCAGGCTAAAACAACATTTTACGAAAAGGAATACAACATATTATCAATAACAAACTACTACATGTCATTTACTTGAAAATACCGTCCCCCCTCCCCCTAAAGAGAACCACACGGCCCCCCTGACGTGACGGGCTACTCCTCTGACTCCTCCCACTCTCGCCCAGAGCGCCACCACATGTCCAACATGGGCACTATCGCCAGGAACACACAGAAGTACGGCAACGCAGAACGCATGGAGACTGGGGATGGTAAGAGTCATATACTGTACTGTACATACTAAGCTGTTTAGGTCAGTAGGACATTCTGACTGTATGATGACCTTAAACCTGCAGCGTGTAGAATTTTGGGTTTCATTTCCTAGCAGACTTTGTAGAAAATAATTATAATATCCTTAAGTACGTTTAATTTAGTGCATAATAGCTGAATTTTTTTTTTTATTATTATTTTTTTCCTTAGAAAGGGTCTCATATATGTCCATATTTCTCCATACTTTGGACCAAGGCCTAGTGCCGCCATTTTGGAAGTGTCATAGTTGGAATATCATCTAGAATGCAACGCTCCCTGGGTAACCCCACCCCTTTAGAATAATAACAGAAGCTACAGTGGCCTTCAAGGACAAGAACAATTCTAAATTTTAAACAATGCACCTGATGACATTCCAACGATGACACTTTCAAGATGGCGGCACTAGGCCTTGGTCCAAGATATGCAGAAATATGGACATATATGAGACCCTTTCTAAGGGAAAAAATAATAATTAAAAAAAAAATTTCAGCTATTATGCACTAAATTAAATGTATTTATGGATATTATAATTACTTTCTACAAAATCTGCTAGGAAATAAAACCTAAGATTCTACACACTGCAGCTTTAAGCAATAAATACCACGCTTTCACTGTGTTGTGATTACAGCTCTCATATGTGTTATTTTTTTTTAACTGTTTGAACATTCTATTTTTGGGTAAAAATCTAAAAAAAAATTCAAGGTTTTGCAAAAAGTCAAGATTGCAAAACCAATATTTTTTCCTCCATACCGTTCTAAGGGATATCCCCCCCCCCACCCCCCTCACAAACACGCACACAGGATGTAACCGATCAAAATGATTAATATTCAGAATATTCCTACATTGTCACTTTTACTAAAAGATAAATGTGTAGAACTCGAACGTGAGCATGTCTCTGGAAAGCTTGCTGTAGCTGCTCACTCGTAGAACTGCTCTGGTTTAAAATTTAGTTAAAACAATTCTATTATTTATTGTTTTATGTCATCATATACATTTATTAATGTTAAGAATATTCTATTGCCTTGCCTCGTGTGAATGTGGATAGTTAGCCTGCTGCTATCGGTGTATGAATGTGTGTGTGAATGGTAACGTGGGAAAGGGAAACAGGTCTCCCTTGAAAAAGAGTCTCCGGTCTCAATGGGATTTACCTGTAGAAATAAAGGTTAAAAAAAAAAAAAAATTAGCACATTTCAGAGCTGTAATCGCAATACCGTAATACAGTGAAGCAGTGGTAATTCTGCTAAAGTTATCATCATCCCGGCCCATGCCTAATGCTGTAAGAGTCATACTAACCACCCCCCTCCTCCTACACTGTGTCAAACACAGTCACAGTACTCTCCCTCTACCAGCCTGTGAATCTGAAGACGCTGGAGCCAAGTCAGGCCAGAAATAGAATTCCCTTAATCAGGCTGGGAGCTGGATTTGGACCTGCGCCTTAGAGAACCACAATTACACGCTGTCTGTCACTCCCCGGGATGAACAGATTGGGATGTGTTTTTTTATTATTATTATTTCTTCTTCTCTTTCCCTTTATTGTCTTTTTAAGGAAACGCTGAATGAGCGCCCATTTTTCTTTTCTCAGCATGCCTCACACAAACACAAACACACAGTTAGAAATCGGAAATCTGAGGACTGTTCAAGTTAAGGATTGAATGGCTTTCCCGGGAAACACAGTGTTTCTCATTCAATTCTTTCAAACCCAAATTACAATTTTTTACCTGAAAATGATCATAATATGTTCTCAAAGTGAATAATGAAAATTCACTGTGAGGAACTAGCCCCCCTCAAAACCCTCCCCCTGACCCCCATGTGTGTGTGTGTGTGTGTCCGTGTCGTGTGTGTGTGTGTGTGTGTGTGTGTGTGTGTGTGTGTGTGTCCGTGTCCGTGTCTGTGTGTGTGTGTGTGTGTGGTCCTTGCAGGCGTTCCGGTCAGCAGTCGAGTGTCGGCTAAGATCCAGCAGCTCGTGAGCACGCTGAAGCAGCCGCGCAGGCCGCCACTACGAGAGTTCTTTGTGGATGACTTTGATGAAC
Organism: Hyperoplus lanceolatus; assembly: GCA_026929865.2. Taxonomy (NCBI): domain Eukaryota; kingdom Metazoa; phylum Chordata; class Actinopteri; order Uranoscopiformes; family Ammodytidae; genus Hyperoplus; species Hyperoplus lanceolatus. Next base: position 2,391,671 of record CM049415.1, on the reverse strand, counting down.
TCCTGGAGGGTTAGACACTTCTTCTGCATGACTCCTGTGATCCCGTCTGTCTGTCTGTCTGTCTGTCTGCCTGCCTGCCTGCCTGACTGACTGTCTGTCTGTCCCTCGGTCCGTCTGACTGTCTGTCGGACTGTCTGTCTGTTTGATTTGAGTTTCACTGTGTTTTTATCATCCAATCTGTTTTCATACTTGGGAGACATGACTGAAATGGTTCATTTAAAAGGTGCTATGAGGAACTTTGAAATATTTCTGGAACAGTCTCATTGTTCCTCTGATGATCATAAATTACATGTAACAGCAAACGAGACCATCAGTGCAAAGAATGCTATTTTTTATATAGTTTTACTTAATGCCTTTGTCATGGGTATAATGTGTTCAGGTATTGAGATTCGCCCCATTCTGTCAAGCTGTGAAACAAGGCTTTGTGAAGAGGGGCGGGGGGTCATCTTCACTACATTTATCGGACAGCTTTAGTTACTTTAATAATATTAATAAATAATAATGATAATGGATTGGATTTATTTAGCGCTTTTTTAGGCACTCAAAGCGCTTTACCGGGTTCCATGTTCCATTCATTCACACACAGTCATACCGGTGTATCATTTAAAGTGATACGTCACAAAGAAATTGTAGGAAATTTCTGCATACGTTGTTTTTTAAAGCTCCAAGCAGAGACAAACCCTATGTTCCAAATCACATACTGTACATACATTCTTTTTACCATAGTACATACTAAAGCATGCTGGTCTGGACACGGCACAATGCAACTGGATATATTAGGACATCTGGGCATTGCTGGCATACTGCATTTGACATGCATGGATTGGGACATACCAAATAATTTCTTTCTGGCTTAGTAAATAGCATGGAATTATGGGTAGATTTAGTTTACATCCTTTTGATGTCCGAATTCCTATTTTTCCTATTTATAGATTGAAGTACATTTCCATCATACAGTTCAGTCATAGATATCATCATTTACATGTACACACAGCACATCAATGAAGTGACAGCATGTTCTCCATCTTGTCTCATATCTCCCTGGTGAATAGACGAATGCTCAGAAAGTCTCGGGGAGTGATGAAAGCAGATATCCCTCCACGGGGACTAGAGTCAGAGAGCCAGCAGCACAGAATGATGGAGAGAATTCTGGAGCAGCATGTGTAGAGCAGAGGGAGAGAGAGAAGGGGAGAGAGAGAAGGGAAGAAATGGAAGGGGAGAAGAGAGAGAGAGAGAGAGTGAGAGAGAGAGAGAGAGAGAGAGAGAGAGAGCTGGGAATGCCACAGTGAAAGGATGTTTTGGATAGTGTAAGCAGAGAGTGGGACATGAGGACAGTAGTTCCCTGATGGGCTTACAGGCTTTGATCTGTTAAGTAGTAATCAATAATATTAATACAATTAACCAAAAGAAAAGAAAATATTAAAAAAATAAATTTGGAAAATGTACTCTAAATAAATAGTCTTATTTTTATTTTGATGCTTAATTGCTTTATCTTGAACACCTTAATCTGAATCAGAATCAAATGTATTGTCGGGTAGGTTCTCACACACAAGGAATTTGCTGAGGTGCACAAAATAAAGATAGAATTAACATAAACCCTAAAGAATAAAAAAATAAGACACAGATATGAATAGAATATTTACAAAGAGAGAAATTTGTGCCACATTTCTATTTTAGAACAAAGGAGCCGTACAGTTGTGACGTGTGAACAAGATCAAAAGTGTGCCATGAAACACAGATTAGCATAAACATCCACATCTGTCTCTCACACCTGTGTCTGTGAAGAATGAAAGAGGCGTATGGAGGACTACATAACAGACCTGGTATATGGGACACACAGCATTTTCAAATATACAGCCCTGGAATAAATAAAGAGACCACTCCAAATGTTCACTGTCTCTTGTTTTACTCTTTATAATATGTTTGAGTAGAATGAACATTTTGGTTTTATAATATAAACTACTGACAACATTTCTACCAAATTCACAATAATGATATTGTCATTAAAGAGCATTTTCAATAAGTAATGTAGAGCTGAAGGTTGAAGAAAAATCCAGACTGGTCTCTTTATTTTTTCCGGGGCTGTGTATCGTAGGATTCAGGAGCCTGGAGATCAGCTGTTTGTTCTGCTCTCACCTTCTGGCAGTTTTGTCTATATCTGTTTCCTCTCATTAACTTCTTCTTTGCAAACCGGTCAGAATTCTAGTGTATCTATCTATCTATCTATCTGTTGTTAATATCCAACATCTATCTATCTATCTATCTATCCATCTATCCATCTATCCATCTATCCATCTATCCATCTATCCATCTATCCATCTATCCATCTATCCATCTATCCATCTATCCATCTATCCATCTATCCATCTATCGCTAGTAAAGAGTGCATGTTGGTAGTGGCAGTATGTGTCTCCTATCTGTCTATTTGGCAGTATGTATCTCCTATCTGTCTATCCATCTAAACGTCTGGTACTGACAGTATGGTTATGCATGTGTCTCCCCTCCCCCCTCTAGTCCAGCAGCCTGACCCTAACCAGCCCCGTCCTGAGGGGGCAGAGATGATGGCAGTGCGGGGTGAAGCTCTGGGCGTAGTCACCAACTGGCCCCCGTCCCTGGAGGCAGCGCTGCAACGCTGGGGAACCATCTCCCCCAAAGCACCCTGTCTGACCAGCCTGGACACGGCAGGGAAGCCCCTCTACGTTCTCACATACGGTAAACACACACACGCAGGCGCCTACGGTCTATTCATTTGAGTGAGTTGAGTGGTCTCGTAATTAAACATTTATTTAAAACATTCAAAGAGTTACAGGAGACTCATAATTACACACACACACACATGCTCTGCAATTCTTTCATGTCATGCTGCATAAGATAAGTTAAGATAAGATCGAACTTTATTCATTTCAAAGGAAAATGACATAAACAAGAACAAATAATGTAAAATAAGTGATGTATATAAAATACAAAGTTAAAGTTAATGCACATGAGTTGATGTTAATATCAGTGCTTTCATTATGCACTCATCATTTAGTTTTCCTGTCGAATTTTTTTTTTATCAAAATAGTTTCGGTGTCCAAGTGTTTTAATTGTTCGCTTTTCAAATTAAAAGCCTCTTAGAGTAGGACATCAAACTAAAAGTCTCCACAGAATCGTTGTTTATAGCCTATTTTTATTTGAGCACTTCTGCACGAAGGAAAAGTAAGTGCTTGATATGAGTATAGGTCAGGCTGGCTGTCATTCTAAATATTTCAGTGCTGTAGCAGACACCAAAAATCTGCTTTTTTTTTTCTTTGGTCCCTTCAAAAACCCCGGCGTCTACACTCAGACTGTGTCTCTGTTTTATGAAGTAGAATCTAACATCAAACTCAGAGGAGGTACACAGGTGTGGAGCTGAGTTCCACAACACTGTCACTAAGGGATTGTTTTTCTTTTTTTTTTTCTTACATTATTTCTTGCACCTGTTCACCAGCGGTCCATTAGACAGAGCTCTTATTTGAAAGTGTAATCCAGAATCTCTAGCGAGCTCTCAGGACTGCTTTAAACTGCTAAATGTCATCACTTGGAGACGTTTTCATTTTTATTTTTTAAAGATTCAAGTTGGAGTCAGTGTCACAATCACTTTCTGTAAAAATCAGTAGGCCTACGTTATGTATGCATATTGAAGAAATCCAGTGGTAATACACAGCTTATTCTGGCATGATGCCAGTTTACCAGCGCAGAGTACGGACAGGGAGCAGTTTACCAGCGCAGAGTACGGACAGGTAGCAGTTTACCAGCGCAGAGTACGGACAGGTAGCAGATCATTAGGAGATATTCACTCATTTGGAGAAAAAAATTATTTGACATCGAGCATTCTCCAGAATCACTGACTCTCTCTGTCTTTCTCTCTGTCTGCCTGTCTGTCTCTCTCTCTCTCTCTCTCTCTGTCTCTCTCTCTGTCTCTCTCTCTCTCTCTCTCTCTCTCTCTCTCTGTCTCTCTCTCTCTCTCTCTCTCTCTCTCTCTCTCTCTGTCTCTCTCTGTCTCTCTCTGTCTCTCTCTCTCTCTCTCTCTCGCTCTGTCACTGTCTCTGTCTCTCTCTCTCACCCTGCCTCACACCGTGTCCCTCTCCCTACAGGGAAGCTGTGGTCGCGCAGCATCAAGCTAGCCTACAACATCCTCCACAAACTGGGCAGCAAGCAGGAGCCGATGGTGCGGCCGGGCGATCGGGTGAGTCCCACACACACACACACACACACACACACACACACACACACACACACACACACACACACACACACACACACACACACACACACACACGCATACACTCTCCTACCTCCCCCGTCAAACATTGGTTCTGGTTTCTGGTCCATAACATGCAGAAAATTTAATAAAAATGTTCTAAAAATGAAATCCAACATCTAGATTGTTGCTTTTTAAAAGAGATACAAATTAAGCTGAGCATCATTTTCACAAGTGGCAAACTTTTGCGTTGAACACAGATGAAATAATTAGGGCTGTCAAATTAACGCGTTAATTTCGATTAATTAATCACAGAAAAATTAACGCAATTAAAAAAATTAACGCAGATTAATCGCACTTCTATAATGCCCTTTGACCCGGTGCAAAAGAGGTGCGTAGCTGCACCGAGCTGCACCTGAAGCAGACACAGCCCGCGCGGGTGAAAGGGAGAAAAGTAAAGAGAGAAGCAGGGGGCCGAGGGCTCTATAGACGGTTTAATAAGCATGAAGGTAGGAAGACATCTTACTTTATTCTCCGCAGCCAGTGTCTGTGCATTATTGATTTAGTGGGTGCAACAATGTAGGCTAGGTTCAAAACAGTATCTCTCAATCGTTCTCCCCGTGTCTCAATTTTGTTTGATAGCTGTCTCGTCGTCCGCGTAAACGTGTGTGTGTGTGTGCGTGTGTGTGTGCGTGTGTGTCTCTCAATATTTTTGCCTATGAGTACGACGATGGTGAATGAATCGGCATAAGCATCTGTGGCAGTGCAGCGCTGTCTGTTGTGGAGACAGAAGTTACGAGAGACGGAGAGAGAGAGAGAGAGAGTTAGAGAGAGAGAGAGAGAGAGAGAGAGAGAGAGAGAGAGAGAGAGAGAGAGAGAGACTAGCAGGCTATACAGCTGTTTATAAACAGGTATAAAAGTGTCATAAAAGTATGCGATTAATTTAGATTAATTAATCACAGAGCCTGTAATTAATTAGATTAATTTTTTTAATCGCTTGACAGCCCTAGAAATAATACTAAAATATCTTTAAACTTTTTGGATCGATTTGTCAATTAAGTTGTTTGTGTTAGTGTTGGACTCACTCACTCACTCACTCACTCACTCACACACTCACTCACTCACTCACTCACTCACTCACTCACTCACTCACTCACTCACTCACTCACTCACTCACTCACTCACTCACTCACTCACTCAGCCATTAGCTGTTAGCTTCTTCTCTGACGTTATTCACACTCTCTACTTATTCTGTGATGTTAGTCCAGGGTCCTCCATACTTTTGAATTCATCCAAATAAATCTATACGTGTAAATATCTCTCCCTGTCTGTCTCCCTCTGTGTCCCAGGTGGCGCTGGTGTTCCCTAACAACGACCCAGTTGCCTTCATGGTGGCGTTCTACGGCTGTCTGCTGGCTGAGGTGGTGCCTGTGCCCATAGAGGTCCCACTCAGTCGCAAGGTACCCTGCTGTCTGTCTGTCTGTCTGTCTGTCTGTCTGCTATCCTCTGCTGCTCTCCCATTAGACATGAGTTTGACACTATTCAGATAGAGATTATATGGAATACAAGAAGCGAATATAATAAATATTTTTATTTTTTTTACTATGGAAAAGGGGTAGGATTAAATAAGTGTATACTTCTTCCTGCTCCTTTTCAGGCATATCACATCAATACAGATATTTTGTTTTCTTTTTTTTTCTTTTTGTGAAGTCATTGAAATATACATTTAGTTAATTGTATTTTTATGCTTTTCATTTAGTTTTGTATTGTTTTTGATATGTCTGAAATAAAATAAAAAATTCAAAATTCAAAATTCAAATTCCCCAGGCTAATGGTTTCTCTATACGTGAGGTCAGGAAAATTCATTTTTATTAGTGCTGCTGTGTAATGTTAAATCCATCCATGTCTGTTTTTCACCTCGTACCAACAAGCTCTTTACTCCTGCCCTTTACTTCTGAATGAAATGAATTACATCTTTATTTCAATCAATAAAAAAAATAAAAACAATCGTAATTAAAAGGGGAAACAATTAATATGAAAAGCCAGAACACTGATAAAAACAGTGAAAATATGATAAGATAAAATTATAAATTCTCAAGACGTTTCCTTCTATTATCCGTGCTGTGTCCTCTGACTGCGTTGCCTCTATCTGAGAGTATGAGGCCGCTGGTCTGTCGGCATGGTTACGCAGCCGTTACTGCTGCAGCAAAGAAGAAGCCCTTAGCTGCACGTTGGTGACTGCTCAGAGTCAGAAACAGAAAAGATGTTGTTGCCAAGAAGGGTTTTACACCAACAAGGAATTTGTCTTGTTGAATAAGGTGCATGAAACATTGAGACAATAAACAATGAACACACAGTGACTATCATAGTATTGTTATTATTTATTTAACTTCTCTGTAGCACTGAGATGCTAGTAATATAAAGCTCATGACAAATAAAATGTATTATTATTAAATGTATTATACATACAATGTAATATAACACAATAAACAAGCAGAGAGTGCTCTGGACCCCTCCCCCCTCCCCCCCCCCCCCCTCCAGCCTGCAGCCTGCGTCTGTGCTGCAGGATTTAACATAACATTTCAGTTTCAGCAGCAGCAGTGCAGCGTGTCTGTTACACTCACATATGGAAGAGAATTGAATAGAGTAGAATATATCTACTATATATATATATAGCTCGACGTCACTGTAAATGAGGTTCACCCCTCAATTGGTCTCTCGAGGATAAATAAAAGTTAAATGAAATGAAAATGAAATATCTTTATTCTCCACCAGGGTCGATAATGTGTCTTTAGCTCACCAACTCAACCAGACAAAAAAGTATGTGTTTGTTGACAGTATTTATTTATTTATTTTTTATTTTTTTGCATATAACAAAATCCCTAATTTGCCAGTAAACAAAAAAAAAGATATAGGGGAAGGTGGGGTGATTTGTGCGTTTTGGAAGTTGCAAAACCCCTTGTTTCTAGAAAACCGTGGAAGAAATTGGAAATGTGACCACATATTTAAGAAGAGCCATCCATTTGACTCATCCTGTAAAGAAGGGAGACACAAGGAATAAGATATAAGCACATTTAAGCTCAAAAAACTGTGTTTTGCCTTTCAAAGTAAAATTTCCATGATCAAGGTTTTTTGATTATTGTGTCTGAACAATTATAGACACGTTTGAAAACATTTGACACATGTTTTAGTGCTTTGGTATGCTACACTTTGAGTCTATATAGTTAGCACAATGTCAACCCTAAATTGCTGCATCATGCCTATTATCCAAAATTCTGGGGATGGGGTGATTTGTGCGCAAGGGCCTGGGTGAGTTATAAGTAAGTAAGTAAGTAAAATGTATTTATAAAAGCACATTTATGACAGTTTGCACTGTCCAAAGTGCTGTACATAGTGCAATAACAATAACCAAAATAAAAGACGTAAAGCCCATACATCCACATAAACACAGATAGTAGTGCAGAGGTAAGTAAGTAGTGCAGAGGTTAATGGGGAGGAAACACCAGGGTGTACATATGGGTTTTGAGCCTTGATTTAAAGGCAGAAATGTAGGGGGAATCACATTTGTCAGGTGGCAGTTGGTTCCACAAGCACGGAGCAACTAGTGCAAAGTACATTTCTGAGAGTTGTGCCAGTGGCATGGCTGTATACGCTGGTCACCAAAAGAAAGTGATTGTCTACAGTAGCTCAGAAGAGAGTGACATCTCAATTCCACTTAACGACACCACTGATGAGAGTTCAGATGGCCAGAAAGATGATGATGGTGACTTTGTCATTGTGACACAATGACGCACAAATCACCCCACTACGTGGGGTGATTTGTGCGACAAGACAACTTTTTTTCGAAAGCTATATTTCTTAAACAGTTTATTCCAGATCCAAAGTTTTTATTGCCAGGGATGCACAACATCCTGAAATATATGTACATATTTGAGTTGGAGACATAACTGTCAAGGCCTCACTTTAAAATCACTTTGAGTAAAAAGTTGCACAAATCACCCCACCTTCCCCTATACATACATTATGTAGTGGTTGGGAAGTCAACAACTTGAAAACAAATAACTGAGATGTATAGGAATGTTATCAACTTTCTGGAGAATTTTATAATTTTTTTGGTCAAATATCAAGTCAAGTTCTAATCATCAGGATGTATTTAATTACTTGATTTAAATAAATTGAAGAAGAAGAATTAGACTTTTTTTTTTTTTTTTTTTTTTTTTTTCCTGATTGCAAACCAAACACAGTGGTAACCGTCCACTCTCTGCCTGTCTCCACCAATAGGATGCGGGCAGCCAGCAGATTGGATTCCTATTGGGCAGCTGTGGGGTTACCGTGGCGCTGACCAGTGACGCCTGTCATAAGGGTTTGCCCAAGAGCGCGACTGGAGAAATCCCTCAGTTCAAAGGTGAGAGGGAGAGTCATCAATCAGCTGTCACACACACACACACACACACAGATCTGAACAGACACACACGCACTCACACACACACTCACACTCACACACAGATCTGAACAGACACACGCGCACACACACACACACCCACACAGAGCCGGCCCAAGCCTTCAGGGGGCCCTAAGCGAAATATGATTGGGGGCCCCTCTCCAATGTTAGCGCTGCTGAAACTATAGATCTTTGTTAAATATCATTCATTTAACCTTTTTAAAGTGAAATGCATGAATCTGGTGCACTTTGAGAGGAAAATTAAGAGGCTAAATCTGAGAAATCTTGTGTGAACAAATAATTTGGAGACACTGGGTCAGATGAATTAGAAGCTATTGAAGAAGGACACATGGATTTTCCATAAAAATATTAATATGAAATAAAATATTATGGGTTGGGCTTGGAGCTCTTTTTCTTTTATGGGACATATTTCTCTGTAATATAGTGAATGCATTTAAATGCAGTGTGAGGAACGAAGCAGAAGAACTCTGTTATCCAGCTACTGTAT
>CM049415.1:2362500-2365000 GCA_026929865.2 Hyperoplus lanceolatus | reverse complement strand
GAAAATAATTGAGAACCACTGCCCTAACCCTTTACCCCTCTCCCCCTCAGGGTGCGGTGTCCAGCTCCCTGACCTGTCTTCAGCTCCATAAGAGAGCAGAGAGAGTGGCTGGTCTGCTGATGGAGAGAGGAGGACTGACGGAGGGAGACCATGTGGCCCTGGTCTACCCACCAGGTCAGACAAGAGTTTAAAGAAATAAAATAACACACACACACACACACACACACACACACTACACACACACAGTCCATTTACCATTTACCACACACACACACACACACACACACACACACACACACACACACACACACACACACACACACACACTTTAAAAAATGTAATAAAATTCACACAATTTATAGAAAACTGTAAAAAAAATTTCATTATGAACTAGTTATTTATTCGATAAGCAATATTTTATATGTGCAATATCTTAAAGCTGCAGTGTGTAGAATTTTGGGTTTTATTTCCTAGCAGATTTTGTAGAAAGTAATTATAATATCCATAAGTACGTTTAATTTAGTGAAAAAAAATGTTTAGAATTATTATTTTTTCCTTAGAAAGGGTCTCATATATGTCCAAATGTCTCCATATCTTGGACCAAGGCCTAGTGGACGCCATGTTGAAAGCGTCATAGTTGGAAGGTCATCAGGTGCATTGTTTAAAATTTAGAATTGTTCTTGTCCTTGAAGGCCACTGTAGCTTCTGTTATTATTCTAAAGGGTTGGGGTTACCCAGGGAGCGTTGCATTGTAGAACTTTGAAGAACTTTCTTGATGATGTCATATTACACACTGCACCTTTAAGTTAATTTTACTATGCATTTGTTGTCGGTTGTGTATGCGTGAGACAGATGATGCGTGTGTGTGAATGTGAAGAGTGTGATGATATTTTTTAGCACCGTTTCAGGCAGTGACTTTCGTTGTATATCTCATCCAATGACAGTAAAGGAACCTTCCGTTTTTTAATCCGTACTGTGTGCAGGTATTGACCTGATAGCAGCGTTCTACGGCAGCCTGTACGCGGGCTGTGTTCCCATCACAGTGAGACCGCCTCACCCACAGAACATCTCCACCACTCTGCCCACCGTCAAGATGATAGTCGAGGTCAGACCCTTAATCATAACATGCACATTTTAAAGTTCTGTTAAAGGTGCTACGAGGAACTTTTTATTAGTTCTGAAACAGTCTCATTTTTCCTCTGATGATCATAAATTACATGTAACAGCAAACGAGACCATCAGTGCAAAGAATGCTGTTTTTATATATTTTTTCTTAATGCCTTTGTCATGGGTACATAAAAAATGATGTTATCATGAACCTGAATAAACCACCTAGTCTTTCTCTCTGTCTCTCCCTCTGTCTCTCTCTCTCTATCTCTCCCTCCTTCTGTGTGTGTGTGTGTGTGTGTGTGTGTGTGTGTGTGTGTGTGTGTGTGTGTGTGTGTGTGTGTGTGTCTGCAGGTCAGTCACTCAGCCTGTGTGATGACCACGGCCGTCATCTGTAAACTGCTGCGCTCTAAAGAAGCTACAGCCACTGTGGACATCAGGAACTGGCCCCCTGTCCTAGACACTGGTACACACACACACACACACACTCACTCACTCACTCACTCACTCACTCACTCACTCACTCACTCACTCACTCACTCACTCACTCACTCACTCACTCACTCAATCACACACTCACTCACTCACTCACTCACTCACTCACTCACTCACTCACTCACTCACTCACTCACTCACTCACTCACTCACTCACTCACTCACTCACTCACTCACTCACTCACTCCCTCTCTCCCTCTAGAATCACTAGTAAATATTCCATCCAACCTTTTGCCCTCAGTACGTAATGTTAATGGTAGTATTGACATACCGCGGGCTATTTTAAAGCTCCGTCAGTGGAACTTTACAAGCTGCTGTAGTTTCTTTATGAGTTCAGCTAGAGTTCAGTGTCTTTCTGAAATGAATATAACTCAACAGACTGTCCACTTGAGTGTAATAAAACTAAAATGTGTGCGTGTGTGTGTGTGTGTGTGTCTGTCTGTCTGTCTGTCTGTCTGTCTGCCTGTCTGTCTGTCTGTCTGCCTGTCTGCCTGTCTGTCTGTCTGTCTGTCTGTCTGTTGTAGATGACCTGCCAAAGAAGAAGCCTGGAGCGCTCTATAAGCCGACCAACCCAGACGGTTTGGCCTATCTGGACTTCAGTGTGTCCACCACCGGCATGCTGGCAGGGGTCCAGGTCAGATTAATACTAACGTGACAGACACACCAAGGGCCAGTTTCACAGACATGGATTAAGCCTAGTCCTGGACTAAATGGAATTTTGAATGGAGATTGTCCATTGAAAGTACAATTTAGTCCTGAACTAGGCTTAATCCATGTCTGCGAAACCGGCCCCAAGACATATGCTGCAAAATAGTCACCGACAATGAATGTATTATTAAAGGCCTATTTCACCGGTGGGAATATGAAGGACAAGTGACATCACAGAAAGAGAAATGTA
>CM049415.1:2337500-2355000 GCA_026929865.2 Hyperoplus lanceolatus | reverse complement strand
TTTTCTCGTTTTCCACCAAAGCCTTACTTGTCACATTCCCCTCACACACCATTCATACACCGAGCAAGCACAGGGTAGGCTTGCACTAGGGTGCTAAGCTAACTAAGCCTTCGGAGCATCGGGTCGGTTTGCCCAGGGACACTTGTGGCGGGGGCGGGGATCAAACCTTTTCCTACCCCCCCCCGCGAGGGGCGACCCCCCCCCCCCTCCCCCCCCGCCGCCCCAAATCAATCAATGTTAAGAGCTTTGTAACTTTTGTTTGAAAAGCGCTTTTTAAATAAAGTTGGCATTATTTTATTTTTCCTGGGCTTGTTCTCTCCAAAATGGCGTCTAATTGTTTCTTTGTTTGTCTGTGTCCCCATCACAGTCAAGTCACAAAGTTATTATTATTTTGAATAAGTTTCAGTCTCTCAAACATGGCGTCTAAAACGTATTCTCTTTCCCCACACAGAGAGACATGACGCTCTGTTTGTAGTGGGCGCGCTGGAGGAAGCCATGGAGCTGAGGGGCATGAGGTACCATCCCATCGACATCGAGACCTCCGTCATCAGAGCACACAAGAGCATAATGGAGTGGTATGGGCCAGCAATCACACCGGTTCATTCATTCATTTCAGGTTATCAAAGATTTTATATACAGCTCTGGACAAAATTAAGAGACCAGTCTGGATTTTTCTTCAATCTTCATCTCTACATTACTTATTGAAAATGCTCTTTAATGACAAAAAATGTGTTGGAATTTGGTAGAAATGTTGTCAGTAGTTTATATTATAAAACCAAAATGTCCCTTCTACTCAAACATATGCCTCTAAATAGTCAAACGAGAGACACTGAACATTTGGAGTGGTCTCTTCATTTTTTCCAGAGCTGTAGTGCAGAGTGTAAATGGGGAGAGGGAGGGGGATGACATGTGCGCCCCTTGCAGCTGGAATCCCAGGGGTTTATTTCTTTGTTTTATCTTATAATGTGTAAGTTGATCCTGACTGCAGCTAAAGAGCCAGTTATAGTTTGAGTTCAACATGACAACATTTACATGTGTTCTGATCAAATCAAATCAAAATCAAATCAGTTTTATTTGTATAGCCCAAAATCACAAATACATCTGTCTCAGTGGGCTTTACATTCCATACAATATGATACAATATGACACCCTGCCCTTACACCCTTAGCTCGGCTGAGAAAAAACTCCCAGTAAAAAAAACCTTTACCGGGAATAAAAAAAAATTGAAGAAATCTCAGGGAGAGTTGACAGAGTAAGGGATCCCTCTCCCAGGACGGACATACTGCAATAGATGTCATAAGTAGAGAAAATCACGAAGGAATTTGATCATTGACCAGGTGATTACATGGTAATCTAATTTCTAAGTAAAGTGCGAATAGTGTGGATGCAGGAGGACTTCAGACGCTGCCAGAGGATCCACACCTCCACGTCTCCACCAGGGAAAACTAAGGTTTCCATCAATAAGGTTTCTGATGCCCCCTTGTGGCCAAAGTATCAATGACTGCAGCTCTAACACCTAAGGCAAAAGCACCATGTTTGTATTGGATCAAGGGATTGTGTTCCTCTTTTCTTTCATGCTTACCCTTAAAAGCATGGCACATCAAACTGGTTGGACACATTGACACTTTTATATTTTATTTAACTAATTAATAAATAATAATAATAAAAAACTTTATTCGTAAACAACTTTTTTTACAGAGTAGATAATAACTACATACAGAAAATCTACCTAAAAACTACAAGAAATTCCTAAAAACTCGTCTCTTATCCCCCTGCCTCCCCCTCAGTGCGGTCTCCCCCTCTCTGACCCATCTCTCCCTGTCTCCCCCTCTCTGACCCATCTCTCCCTGTCTCCCCCTCAGTGCGGTCTCCCCCTCTCTGACCCATCTCTCCCTGTCTCCCCCTCAGTGCGGTCCTCCCCTCTCTGACCCATCTCTCCCTGTCTCCCCCTCAGTGCGGTCTTCCCTTCTCCCCCTCCCCCCTGACCCATCTCTCCTCCTGTCTCCCCCTCAGTGCGGTCCCCCCCCTTCTCCCCCTCCCCCCTCTCTGACCCATCTCTCCCTGTCTCCCCCTCTCTGACCCATCTCTCCCTGTCTCCCCCTCAGCGCGGTCCTCCCCTCTCTGACCCATCTCTCCCTGTCTCCCCCTCTCTCCCCCCCCCTCTCTACCCATCTCTCCCTGTCTCCCCCCCCCCATCTCTCCCTGTCTCCCCCTCAGTGCGGTCTCCCCCTCTCTGACCCATCTCTCCCTGTCTCCCCCTCAGCCTCTCCCCCTCTCTGACCCATCTCTCCCTGTCTCCCCCTCTCTGACCCATCTCTCCCTGTCTCCCCCTCAGCGCGGTCTCTCCCTTCTCCCCCCTCTCTGACCCATCTCTCCCTGTCTCCCCCTCAGCGCGGTCTTCCCCTCTCTGCCCTCTCTCCCTGCTCCCCCCTCTGACCCATCTCTCCCTGTCTCCCCCTCAGCGCGGTCCTCCCCTCTCTGACCCATCTCTCCCTGTCTCCCCCTCAGTGCGGTCTCCCCTCTCTGACCCATCTCTCCCTGTCTCCCCCTCAGCGCGGTCCTCCCCTCTCTGACCCATCTCTCCCTGTCTCCCCTCTCCCCTCTCGGACCCATCCCCTCCCCGTCTCCCCCTCTCTGACCCATCTCTCCCTGTCTCCCCCTCAGCCGGTCCCCCTCCCCTCCCCTCTGACCCATCTCTCCCTGTCTCCCCCTCAGCGCGGTCTCCCCTCTCTGACCCATCTCTCCCTGTCTCCCCCTCAGCGCGGTCTTCCCCTCTCTGACCCATCTCTCCCTGTCTCCCCCTCAGCGCGGTCTCCCCCTCTCTGACCCATCTCTCCCTGTCTCCCCCTCAGCGCGGTCTCCCCCTCTCTGACCCATCTCTCCCCCTGTCTCCCCCTCAGTGCGGTCTCCCCTCTCTGACCCATCTCTCCCTGTCTCCCCCTCCGCTCTCCCCTCCGACCCATCTCTCCCTGTCTCCCCCTCACCCCCCAGCGCGGTCTCCCCCTCTCCTCTGACCCATCTCTCCCTGTCTCCCCCTCAGTGCGGTCTCCCCCTCTCTGACCCATCTCTCCCTGTCTCCCCCTCAGTGCGGTCTCCCCCTCTCTGACCCATCTCTCCCTGTCTCCCCCTCAGCGCGGTCTCCCCCTCTCTGACCCATCTCTCCCTGTCTCCCCCTCAGTGCGGTCTTCCCCTCTCTGACCCATCTCTCCCTGTCTCCCCCTCAGCGCGGTCTTCCCCTCTCTGACCCATCTCTCCCTGTCTCCCCCTCAGTGCGGTCTCCCTCCCCTCTCTGACCCATCTCTCCCTGTCTCCCCCTCAGCGCGGTCTCCCCCTCTCTGACCCATCTCTCCCTGTCTCCCCCTCAGTGCGGTCTTCCCCTCTCTGACCCATCTCTCCCTGTCTCCCCCTCAGCGCGGTCTTCCCCTCTCTGACCCATCTCTCCCTGTCTCCCCCTCTCTGACCCATCTCTCCCTGTCTCCCCCTCAGTGCGGTCTTCCCCTCTCTGACCCATCTCTCCCTGTCTCCCCCTCAGCGCGGTCTTCCCCTCTCTGACCCATCTCTCCCCCTCTCTTCCCTCTCTGACCCATCTCTCCCTGTCTCCCCCTCGACCCATCTCTCCCTTCTCCCCCTCAGTGCGGTCTCCCCCTCTCTGACCCATCTCTCCCTGTCTCCCCCTCCCTCTGACCCATCTCTCCCTGTCTCCCTCCCCCCCCCCTCTCTGACCCATCTCTCCCTGTCTCCCCCCCTCTCCCCCTCAGCGGTCTTCCCCTCTCTGACCCATCTCTCCCTGTCTCCCCCTCTCTCCCCCTCACCTGACCCATCTCTCCCTGTCTCCCCCTCAGCGCGGTCTTCCCCTCTCTGACCCATCTCTCCCTGTCTCCCCCTCAGTGCGGTCTCCCCCTCTCTGACCCATCTCTCCCTGTCTCCCCCTCACCGTCTCTCCCTTCTCCCCCTCTCTGACCCATCTCTCCCTGTCTCCCCCCTCTCTGACCCATCTCTCCCTGTCTCCCCCTCAGCGCGGTCTCCCCTCTCTGACCCATCTCTCCCTGTCTCCCCCCCTCCCCCCCCCATCTCTCCCTGTCTCCCCTCCAGTGCGGTCTTCCCCTCTCTGACCCATCTCTCCCTGTCTCCCCCTCAGCGTCCTCCCTCTCTGACCCATCTCTCCCTGTCTCCCCCTCAGCGCGGTCTCCCCTCTCTGACCCATCTCTCCCTGTCTCCCCCTCCCTCTGACCCATCTCTCCCTGTCTCCCCCTCTCTGACCCATCTCTCCCTGTCTCCCCCTACCCATCTCTCCCTCTCCCTCCCTCTCTCTGACCCATCTCTCCCTGTCTCCCCCTCAGTCCCCGCGGTCTTCCCCTCTCTGACCCATCTCTCCCTGTCTCCCCCTCAGTGCGGTCTTCCCCTCTCTGACCCATCTCTCCCTGTCTCCCCCTCAGTGCGGTCTTCCCCTCTCTGACCCATCTCTCCCTGTCTCCCCCTCAGCCGGTCTTCCCCTCTCTGACCCATCTCTCCCTGTCTCCCCCTCAGCGGCTCCCCCTCTCTGACCCATCTCTCCCTGTCTCCCCCTCAGCCCCCCCGCGGTCTTCCCCTCTCTGACCCATCTCTCCCTGTCTCCCCCTCAGTGCGGTCTCCCCCCCCCTCTCTGACCCATCTCTCCCTTCCCCCCCCCTCTCCCCCTCTTGACCCATCTCTCCCTGTCTCCCCCTCAGCGCGGTCTCCCCTCCCTCTCTGACCCATCTCTCCCTGTCTCCCCCTCCCCTCCCTCTCTGACCCATCTCTCCCTGTCTCCCCCCCTCTCTGCCCTCTCCCCCTCTCTGACCCATCTCTCCCTGTCTCCCCCTCTCTGACCCATCTCTCCCTGTCTCCCCCTCTCTGACCCATCTCTCCCTGTCTCCCCCTCTCCCTCTCTCCCCCTCTCTGACCCATCTCTCCCTGTCTCCCCCCCCTCAGTGCGGTCTCCCCCTCTCTGACCCATCTCTCCCTGTCTCCCCCTCTCCCCCTCTGACCCATCTCTCCCTGTCTCCCCCTCAGTGCGGTCTCCCCCTCTCTGACCCATCTCTCCCTGTCTCCCCCTCTCTGACCCATCTCTCCCTGTCTCCCCCTCTCTGACCCATCTCTCCCTGTCTCCCCCTCAGCGCGGTCTTCCCCTCTCTGACCCATCTCTCCCTGTCTCCCCCTCAGCGCGGTCTCCCCCTCTCTGACCCATCTCTCCCTGTCTCCCCCTCTCTGACCCATCTCTCCCTGTCTCCCCCTCAGCGCGGTCTCCCCCTCTCTGACCCATCTCTCCCTGTCTCCCCCTCTCTGACCCATCTCTCCCTGTCTCCCCCTCTCTGACCCATCTCTCCCTGTCTCCCCCTCTCTGACCCATCTCTCCCTGTCTCCCCCTCAGCGCGGTCTTCCCCTCTCTGACCCATCTCTCCCTGTCTCCCCCTCTCTGACCCATCTCTCCCTGTCTCCCCCTCAGCGCGGTCTTCCCCTCTCTGACCCATCTCTCCCTGTCTCCCCCTCTCTGACCCATCTCTCCCTGTCTCCCCCTCAGCGCGGTCTTCCCCTCTCTGACCCATCTCTCCCTGTCTCCCCCTCAGCGCGGTCTTCCCCTCTCTGACCCATCTCTCCCTGTCTCCCCCTCCGCGCTGCTCTGCCCCCCCCTCTCTGACCCATCTCTCCCTGTCTCCCCCCTCTGCCCATCTCTCCCTGCGGTCTCTCCCCTCCCTCTCTGACCCATCTCTCCCTGTCTCCCCTTCTCCCCCTCAGCGCGGTCTTCCCCTCTCTGACCCATCTCTCCCTGTCTCCCCCCCTCTCTGACCCATCTCTCCCTGTCTCCCCCTCAGCCCCCTCTGACCCATCTCTCCCTGTCTCCCCCTCCTCCCTGCCTTCCCCTCTCTGACCCATCTCTCCCTGTCTCCCCCTCAGCGCGGTCTCCCCCTCTCTGACCCATCTCTCCCTGTCTCCCCCTCAGCGCGGTCTTCCCCTCTCTGACCCATCTCTCCCTGTCTCCCCCTCTCACCCCGGTCTTCCCCTCTCTGACCCATCTCTCCCTGTCTCCCCCTCAGTGCGGTCTTCCCCTCTCTGACCCATCTCTCCCTGTCTCCCCCTCAGCGCGGTCTTCCCCTCTCTCTGACCCATCTCTCCCTGTCTCCCCCCTCAGAGCGGTCTTCCCCTCTCTGACCCATCTCTCCCTGTCTCCCCCTCAGCGCGGTCTTCCCCTCTCTGACCCATCTCTCCCTGTCTCCCCCTCTCTGACCCATCTCTCCCTGTCTCCCCTCTCAGCCGACCCATCTCTCCCTGTCTCCCCCTCGCCTTCCCCTCTCTGACCCATCTCTCCCTGTCTCCCCCTCCGCGGCCTCTGACCCATCTCCCTCTGACCCATCTCTCCCTGTCTCCCCCTCAGCGCGGTCTTCCCCTCTCTGACCCATCTCTCCCTGTCTCCCCCTGACCCATCTCCCCTCTCCCCCCTCTCCCGTCTCCCCCTCGCCCCCCTCTCTGACCCATCTCTCCCTGTCTCCCCCCGCTTCCCTCTCTGACCCATCTCTCCCTGTCTCCCCCTCCAGCGCGGTCTTCCCCTCTCTGACCCATCTCTCCCTGTCTCCCCCTCAGCGCGGTCTCCCCCTCTCTGACCCATCTCTCCCTGTCTCCCCCCTCAGCGCGGTCTCCCCTGACCCATCTCCCCTCTCCCCCTCTCTGACCCATCTCTCCCTGTCTCCCCCTCAGCGCGGTCTTCCCCTCTCTGACCCATCTCTCCCTGTCTCCCCCTCAGCGCGGTCTTCCCCTCTCTGACCCATCTCTCCCTGTCTCCCCCTCTCTGACCCATCTCTCCCTGTCTCCCCCTCAGCGCGTCCCCCCTCGTCTCCCTCTCCCCCTCTCTCTGACCCATCTCTCCCTGTCTCCCCCTCCGCGCTCCCCTCTCTGACCCATCTCTCCCTGTCTCCCCCTCAGCTCTCCCCCTCTCCGACCCATCTCTCGCTGTCTCCCCCTCTCTGACCCATCTCTCCCCCCTCTCTCCCTGTCTCCCCCTCAGCGCGGTCTCCCCCTCTCTGACCCATCTCTCCCTGTCTCCCCCTCTCTGACCCATCTCTCCCTGTCTCCCCCTCAGCGCGGTCTTCCCCTCTCTGACCCATCTCTCCCTGTCTCCCCTCCCATCTCTCCCTCCTCCCCCTCTCTGACCCATCTCTCCCTGTCTCCCCCTCTCTGACCCATCTCTCCCTGTCTCCCCCCCTACCCACTCTCCCTGTCTCCCCCTCAGCGCGGTCTTCCCCTCACCCTCTCTCCCTGACCCATCTCCCCCCCTGCCCTCTCCCCTCTCCAGCGCGGTCTTCCCCTCTCTGACCCATCTCTCCCTGTCTCCCCCTCAGCGCCTTCCCCTCTCTGACCCATCTCTCCCTTCTCTCCCCTCTCTGACCCATCTCTCCCTGTCTCCCCCTCAGCGCGGTCTTCCCCTCTCTGACCCATCTCTCCCTGTCTCCCCCTCAGCGCGGTCTTCCCCTCTCTGACCCATCTCTCCCTGTCTCCCCCTCAGCCCCCTGCCCATCTCTCCCTGTCTTCCCCTCTCTGACCCATCTCTCCCTGTCTCCCCCTCAGCGCGGTCTTCCCCTCTCTGACCCATCTCTCCCTGTCTCCCCCTCAGCGCGGCTCTCCCCTCCCCCATCTCTCCCTGACCCCTCTCTCCCTCTCTCCCTGTCTCCCCTGCTCCCCTCAGCGCTCTCTCCCTCTCCCCTCTCTGACCCATCTCTCCCTGTCTCCCCCTCAGCGCGGTCTTCCCCTCTCTGACCCATCTCTCCCTGTCTCCCCCTCAGCGCGGTCTCCCCCTCTCTGACCCATCTCTCCCTGTCTCCCCCTCAGCGCGGTCTTCCCCTCTCTGACCCATCTCTCCCTGTCTCCCCCTCAGCGCGGTCTTCCCCTCTCTGACCCATCTCTCCCTGTCTCCCCCTCAGCGCGGTCTTCCCCTCTCTGACCCATCTCTCCCTGTCTCCCCCTCAGTGCGGTCTTCCCCTGGACCAACCTGCTCGTTGTGGTGGTTGAGCTGGAGGGCTCTGAGCAGGAGGCTCTGGACCTGGTTCCCATGGTTACCAAGGCCGTGCTGGAGGAGCATTACCTCATCGTGGGCGTCGTCGTAGTGACGGACATCGGCGTCATCCCCATCAACTCCCGCGGAGAGAAACAACGCATGCACCTCCGCGACGGCTTCTTACAAGACCAGCTTGACCCCATCTATGTGGCCTACAACATGTAGCCCTGTGCGTGTGTGTGTGTGTGTGTGTGTGTGTGTGTGTGAGAGAGAGAGTCAGAGAGAGAGAGACAGAGAGAGCTAGCATGCGTTTGTATGCCGTGCATATCGCCGTTGTTGTTCATTTATTTCCCCCCAAAAATCAAGATGTACTGTATTTTTGAACCTGCATTATGGTGAAGTCTTAAGTCGTCTGTTTTACTTTAAAATCGTGTTGTGCCGATTGAATGACTGGCTGATTGAATGAATGACTGGCTGATTGAATGAATGACTGGCTGATTGAATGACTGGCTGATTGATTGACTGATTGATTGACTGCTAAGTGGAGGTACATATGGTTTTCTACACACCCGCCCGTTTGTGAGCGTCACTGCTGTAGGAAGCCTTAGGAGAAAACTGTCGCTTTTTTTTCCCAGAGGCGAAAATACTAGAAGGCAAAGATAAAGAAAAAAAAAAAAACTCTTCTAGAATTTTATTCCAGCTCCTGTACGTGTCATCGTGTGTCACTGCTCACCTGTCAATCAGAAAACCAAGAGAGAAAATAAATGATCCCAGATTTGTGATTCTGTTTTAAATTAGAAGCGGGGAAGCAGCCAGAGAATTGTAAAAATATAAATAGTGTACATACACATAATAATCTATATGGAGAGGTAGCTAAAAACACAATGAGGTATAGTAGCTCCCCCCTCGCCCCCCCCCCCCCCCCCCCCCCCCCTTATATGCAGCTCTCTCCACCTGCACCCTGTATGTGTACCTGTGTGTGTGTGTGTGTGTGTGTGTGTGTGTGTGTGTGTGTGTGTGTGTGTTCATGTATCTATCAACAGGGATTATTAACATAGTTTTAATGTATTCCAAGCAGCAGATGTGTTAACCTGAAACGAACACAACACTATAAAAGGAGACTTGAAAAATTGAAAGTTTGGAGAAAAAAAAATTATAATAATAATTATGTTTGTGAAAAGTAATCTTTTGTGACCTTCCTGAACTATTTGACGGCAGAATAACTCCACAAATGAATCTTCAAAGTCTTTAAATGGAGTATTTAATTTGGATTAGAAACTTTATGCACATTGCACAATTATGCAAATTTTTCAACGTACCACTAAAACCACATTTTCATTTCTTACGGAATTACTCTATGACATGCAAATCTAAAAAATGTCATATCAGAAGTTGCTTAGCGCTTATTTGGCTAATGTAGCAGCGTAGCAATCATGTTTCAGTCCCTGTGTGTGTGTGTGTGTGTGTGTGTGTGTGTGTGTCCCACTAGAATCCCAGAGGACTCGTCTGTGTGTGTTCAGCGCTGGATGGGAGAGAGAGAGACTGCATGGTGTGTGTGTGTGTGTGTATTGTATGTAAATAGTGTTGATTTTGTACGGTACAAGTGTGTGTGACTTGTTTTGTACACATGATAAAAAAAGATTAAATGACACTTTTATAAGAGCCTGCTATTGGCTCCCAGTCATACTATACAGTGCAATAAAGTGCTTTGATTGGCTAAAACTCAGACTTTTTCATTATTAATCAATTCACTATTGTTATTATCACATGACTGTTTTGTGTTCATTCTATTGGAGACAGTATTACCGCAGAGTTAATGTGAAAACTGACTCACTCTGTAAACAGGCATGTTGCTATAGCTACAGTGAGCCCCTTTGTTTACATACCAGTTTACAGAGCCTAGGCTGTGTATTAACACCAGATTTTATTATGTGCACTGATAAAAATTTGGTTTTAAACTTAATACATAGCCTAGGCTCTGTAAACTGGAAGGTAAAATCAAAAGGGGCTCACTGTAGCTATAGCAACATGCCTGTTTACAGAGCCTAGGCTGTGTATTAACACTGGATTTTTTTTTCAGCACACATGGACGCATGGACAGGTAGCGGGATCATGAGGAGATATTCACTGATTTTAACAAAAAGTAATTCTGATTACAAGCGTTCTCCAAACTCGCTGACTTCACCAAATACCTTATTTTAGTTCAAACGGATGATGGGTTTCATTAGTGCTTTTTTCACCGGGAGTAAAAAGCACTTTTTTATGGTGTTTGTGGAACTATTTACAGCCTGAAATAAACCTCAAACGTTTAGTATTAGACTGATGGAAGAACGAAGGGAAAGAAATCAGCTGGAGACACAAATCACTGAGTCATTTACGAGTGGATCTATAACTCAGTGTTGGGAGCTTTGACAGGGAATGGATAAGGTCAGGAATACAAATAAGGAAAGTGTGTGTGTGTGTGTGTCTCTCTGTCTGTCTGTGTGTGTGTGTGTGTGTGTGTGTGTGTGTCTGTCTGTCTGTGTGTGTGTGTGTGTGTGTGTGTGTGTGTGTGTGTGTTAAGGAAAGTGCTTTATATTTATGCAGTTTTTCTTGTGTTTGTGTCTGTGTGTTTATCCGTCTCTCTCGGTATTTTACGAGCCGTCGTTACATTTCTATAAATACAGTTTGGAGGTCTAAACTTTAAGCTTTTACTGGAGAACGGTTTTGTGTTTATATACAGCCTGGGAAAACAATGAAAGAGACCAGTCTGGAGATTTCTTCAATCTTCATCTCTACATGACTTGATAGAGATGCTCTCAATGACAAAAAAAACATGTTGGAATTTGGTAGAGATGTTGTCAGTAGTTTATATTATAAAACCAAAATGTTCATTCTACTCAAACATATGCCTCTAAAGAGTAAAACGAGAGACACTGAACATTTGGAGTGGTCTCTTCATTTATTCCAGAGCTGTATATCGACATGTAGCCAGTAGAAGCAGTGTGGATCTTGGGAATCTTTGTTAACGGTAAAAGTGTAAAAGTGGTCTTTGAAAAAAAAAAATTCCCGCAGCTGTCTACAACACAATATGCTCTTTATACTTCACAACATTAATCTGACAGTTTTAGATCTTTACAAACTGAGATTCTTGCAGGTTTTTGTCTGACTATGGGACCCTCTGTTAACAGTAAAACTCCTGCAAACCCCTCCTATGTATGCAAGTATTATCACTATCAGTATATCCATTAGTAAGTCCACCAGTAGAGGACTTACTATTACAACATGGCAGCCTCAGTGCCCCACTCCCTCATTTTAAACCCGCAGTGTGTAGAATTTTGGGTTTTATTTCCTAGCAGATTTTGTAGAAAGTAATTATAATGTCCATAAGTACATTTAATTTAGTGCATAATAGCTGAAAAAAATGTTTTGAATTATTATTTTTTCCCTTAGAAAGGGTCTCATATATGTCCATATTTCTGCATATCTTGGACCAAGGCCTAGTGCCGCCATCTTGAAAGTGTCATAGTTGGAATGTCATCAGGTGCATTGTTTAAAATTTAGAATTGTTCTTGTCCTTGAAGGCCACTGTAGCTTCTGTTATTATTCTAAAGGGTTGGGGTTACCCAGGGAGCGTTGCATTCTAGAACTTTGTAGAACTTTCTTGATGATGTCATATTACACACTGCCCCTTTAAGGTCATAAAAACAACATTTTATTTTCAAGCGATGACACACTAATTAAAACATGCTTATGGTTGTGAATATTGTATTCCATTTATACGAAGTCTGTCCTGAAAAATGCCAATTCATTCTACACACTGAAACTTTAATTTTAGGGTGACGCTTCGTTCTGCGTTCAGCCACACGGTGTCGCTCTTGTTCACATTACAAAAACACTCTCATGTCGTTTATTCAGATCCGTGGGAGCGCGCACTGACTGATATATCCTGGGAGTAGGGTAGGGAGTATAATTTGTCTAAATAACTCCTGAGGTATTTGTCTAAATAACGTTCGAAATGGTTTTTTATTTTGTTCCGCCCAGCCTTAGTTCTTCTGCGCAGCCTCAGATGGATACTGTTGGGAGTAGGAGACGTCTGAAGTCTGACGTGACCGCGCACGCAGGCACTTGTTTGAAAGTGACCAGACCCACCGCCTCACTGCAGCGAATAGCCAGTCCTGTCTACACTTACTACTAACACGAACCAGCTCGTGACAGCTCCGACCGCTAATGGTGATTTCATTCTGTACTTTTCGGCGCGAAAGAAACTTCTAATCTTGTTATTTATTTTGTTGTATGGACTCAGCGGAGCTTTGTACCTGCGCGTAAATTCTACCAAACCTGCCCAACAACCGGATCTACCTCCGTCCACTCTGAGGCAGCCACACAGTTCACTGTTTTATTGTTTTAAATATTTTTTACTTTTTTATTTTATTATTTTTTTTAAAGAACACAAACAGTTCACTTTTGGAGGAAGCTCGTGAGCGCACGTGTTTCCTGGTGAGGATGTCAGTGCGATAAGCGCTCGCTGCTGCTGCGCGCACACACACACACACACACACGCACACACACACACACGCACACGCACACACATACACATACACACGCACACACACACATACACACGCACACACACACACACATACACATACGCACACACACACATACTGATGATCCATGGTCCAGGTGTCTGGTGCGTGGATGGATGAGACGTCCCCGGCACCATGTCCTTTACGCACCGGCTCGCGCTGCTCCTGCTCAGCCTCTTACACACGGTCAGTTTATTCTTGTTATCTTCATTCTCTATGTATTGACAGAAACTAGTTATTTAAAGGTGCAGTGTGCAGTTTCAGAGGAGGGCGATTTGTTTACATTTGAACAGCCTGCAGTTACATTACAAAATGTATTTATATAATCTGCATGTTATTCTTAGGATTAAATAGGCCTACTTATATCACCATGAATCAAAATGTAGTTATTTTGAGGAACCTGGAACCAAACGTAAGACTAGAATATGTTTGTAAACCAAACTGTGGGCCCTGCTGCTGTAAACAACAACAGTGAAACAGTAACTTTTCAGGAAGCTTTCTAACTTCAAACAGTGTTCCAGGGATCACATTTCCCTGTGAGTAAAGTTTGTTTATTCGTTGTTACATTAATATGCCTAATACACCCTAACCATGACACGCCAAAAGTGACATGCACATTACGATTTTAAAGGGTTTTGATGCTTTTATATGTTAAATTTCAATCTGTCATGTTTGTAAAACCATCAGGAAGACAGCAAAGTATTCAAATAATCAGTTAAATCTTCCGAAATGCGGTGTTTCAGACCCTAAACGTATTATTTTTTGTCCTACGAGTGAATAACGAATAACATGTGGGTTATAGGATAAATAATATATACAGTCGTGACATAGCGTTCTTATTTATGTCGAGTCTGTAGGAAGGTTTTGCAGGATTTTTACTTTGAAAATATTGATTTACTTTAGTAAGATTTCAAATGCAGGACTTTTACTTGTAGTGTGTACTATATTCCCAGTGTGGCTCTTTTACTTGAGTGTTTCCTCAGACTTCCTCAGATTCTTTGTATGTCTATACTAAACACAAAGTAGTACACACCAAATGACATGGTATAAAAGTAGGAACCAGACGGTGTGAGGTTTGCCCCAGTTCAGTTTTAGCTTTGTTTCTTGTGTAGCTTATAGCTCTTTTTCTTAATCATTTTGTCTTAGTTATTTATTTCACTTTTGCTTCTGTATTCCTTGTCTGTTTATGAGAGGGAGGGGGAAGAGGGGAGAGGGGGGGAGGGAGGAGAGAGGAGGGGAGAGGGAGAGGGAGGGAGGGGGTTGGGTGTTGTGTATGTATTGTATGTTTACTTATTCTGTTTTTTTTTTTAAATTATAAAACCACTAAAATAAAAGTTTCAAACAGTAGGAACTGAATGGAAATAAACTGATTTATTAATAATTGAGCGTTTAAGCGTCTTGAGTGACCTCCAAAAAAGCACTATATAAAACCTATACATTATTATTATTATTATTATTATTATTATTATTATTATTATTATTATTATTATTATTATATTATTATTATTATTATTATTTTATTATTATTATTATTATTATTATTATTATTATTATTAATTGGGATGGAAATTAAACTGGCGTAACTAGGGATGATGAATAAGATTTTGCAGGGGGCGCCCTTAGCTCAGTTGGTAGGGCGTCCCCCCCATGGGCCTCAGCCAGCAGCGGACCCGGGTTGGATTCCAGCCCGCGGTCGTTCTCTGCATGTCACTCCCCTCTCTGCCCCATTTCAACTCTGTCTCTACACTATCAATAAAGCATAAAAATGCCCAAAAAAATAAATACATTTTTTCTTGCAAAATGTGTTTTTTTTCTGCTCTGCTGCCTTTACTGTCTCTAATGTAACACAAACTGGACCTGCGTATAAACACACATGATAAAAGGCTACAGCTGTCCTCAATTGTCTTGGGATATTATTTATACATTCACTTTCATACTACTGTTGCTGGTCCATTTTAAATATTATATATACAATACTCTTATTAAAGGTGCATTATGTAACTTAGTGTGTGTCAGAGAAGTGAAAATTTTTTTTAAGGTATATTCTCTGAAACTGAATAAACAAACTTTCCTCACAGGTAAAATGTAGATCCCTGGAACACTGTTTGAAGTTAGAAAGCTTCCTGAAAAGTTACTGTTTCACTGGTGGTGTTGTTTACAGCAGCAGGGCCCACAGTTTGGTTTACAAACATATTCTAGTCTTATACATTTGGTCCCAAGTTCCTCAAAAGGATTTAGTTTTGATTTATGATGATAGAATTATTCAATACTAAGAATTACATGTAGAGAAAATATGTTTAGTAAACTAACTGCAGGCTCTGTGAATGTAAACAAACCCCCTCCTCCCCTTTTTCTATTTTAGTGGTTTTATGTTTTTTTTACATATGGACAAAAAAACCAGAATAAGTAAACACATACAATACATACACAACACCCCTCCCCCTCCCTCCTCCCCTCTCCCCCTCCCCCTCCCTCTCCCCCCTCCCTCACATAAACAGACAAGGAATACAGAAAAAAGTGAGATAAATAACTAATCCCCCCACCTCCCCTTTAATAAATAATCTTTTTAAGGATTTACTAGTTTAAGAAGTTTATATGTTGGAAAAAGACAGAGACAAGATCCAGGATATAAAAAAAAGTAGTTTAATTGAATCCAGATTTGTGTGTGTGTGTGTGTGTGTGTGTGTGTGTGTGTGTGTGTGTGTGTGTGTGTTGAGCTCAGTAGATGACAGATATGTTGTTTGTTTGACAGTCTGGTTAGCATGTTTATCCTCAGACCTTCACCTCTTTCCATTTATAGATTTGTGTTTTGAGAAGCAAAAAGACAGAAATTCCCTTTTAAGATTAAAGCTGCAGTGTGTAGAATTTTGGGTTTTATTTCCTAGCAGATTTTGTAGAAAGTAATTATAATATCCATGAGTACGTTTAATTTAGTGCATAATAGCTGAAAAAAATGTTTTGAATTATTATTTTTTTCCCTTAGAAAGGGTCTCATATATGTCCATGTTTCTGCATATTTTGGACCAAGGCCTTGTGCCGCCATCTTGAAAGTGTCATAGTTGGAATGTCATCAGGTGCATTGTTTAAAATTTAGAATTGTTCTTGTCCTTGAAGGCCACTGTAGCTTCTGTTATTATTCTAAAGGGTTGGGGTTACCCAGGGAGCGTTGCATTCTAGAACTTTCTAGAACTTACTTGATGATGTCATATTACACACTGCACCTTTAAAACCTACATTTTAAATTGATGGTCTGCTCTCTAGAATATGCCAGTGTAAACTTTATTAAGCCTAGTTTAAACTTTGAAAACCAGTTCTGCATGCTAGAAGAACGTCCTACTCTCAAGCCTTGCTCTGTGTGTGTGTGTGTGTGTGTGTGTGTGTGTGTGTGTGTGTGTGTGTGTGTGTGTGTGTGTGTGTGTGTGTGTGTGTGTGTCCAGTTGTTTAAGGTGTGTTTAAGGTTTTTTTTTCATGGCTTGTTTGAAGACAGAAGTGACATTTGATTGGTCAACACACGATGAGTTGACAGGTTGATTGACTGTGAACTATTTGCTCTATGGTCAGACGAGTGTGGGTGGGAAGGTGTGTGTGGGGGGGGGGGTGTGCATACCCGTCGCTATGGGCGGGCCATAGGGGGCCGGGCCCGCCCCCAGAAATGCTTGTGCCCCCCCACTTGGGGCACAGATCTCTCAAAAAAATTACTTTAATTTTTATTTTATACTATCATAGTAGCTCATTTTGTGTTGATAAATACTAATGTTGCATTCTTTATCATCAAAACATTTAAAATATAAATAAACAATGGTGTGATTTTGTTTGATTGACGGGAGTCTATCTACACTGCAACAGCCTATCACGGCCTTACTGAAAAGAAAGTAAGGCTACGTAACTACGTCAATGTAGCCGCTCAACAGTTACCGCGCATTTTTGAAAGTGAAGCTGGATGAGTTTTCGCTGGCTTACTATTTCATTTCTAGTTCATCATAATCGATATTCGGTAACGGTTGAAAAGCCCACCAATAGTCTCCTCTGCCAAATCGGATCGTCAAACTGTTGTCACTTTTCGAGCCGCACAACAGACTACTACAAGCCGAAATGATGGACTTGTTCAGCGCGGTGACACTTCCATCGAGGGCGAGGCTGTGCCGGAGACTGGCAGAGAAGACGCACAATTTACAAGAACCTCCGCGGATTTGCAGTTGAGGAAACAGTTGGTCCGTCACAAAGTGACATAGACGAAAAGACTGAGTTCAAGAGTATTTTACAGTGTTATTGATGCTGTGCACGGAGAGATGGATGCGCGTTTTGGATATCGCAGTAGCGAGCTCACTGGCGCACTGGCTGCTCTGAACCCGGAGGCCGAAACATGTTGATGAGGAGGTTGAGCTCGGAGAAACGCCGCCTCCCGCTCTACTGATAGACAGTGTTGGGAATAACGCCGTTTAAAATAACGGCGTTAGGTAACGCTGTTCTTTTTTCAGTAACGGGGTAATCTAACTAATTACTTTTTCCGTCGTTACAACGCCGTTATCTTTACTGAACGTTAAATGCGGTGCGTTACTATGAATTGATTGAATAAACTGTGTAATCCGAACGCACCCCTGGCTCCATACTGCTAGTGAGGAGACCGGTGTGTTTTAAGTTGTGTTTTATTCAGTGTGGATGACATTATAACTGTCAGTTAGCGCCGTCACGTCAGTCAGCCGGAGCGCCTGTTTAGTGAAGTTTCTTTTTCTTTTTCTCTCTGTTGCGTGAGCCTGCACTTTGCCGCAGTAATTACCTATCAATCCACGGTCGAAACGTGCCCTCCCTGAGTTTGTTTGCATCGCCCTTGTGAGTAAGTGCATGGAGTTTTCCCATCTCTATAAGTTATAATTTATGCACATTACTAAACGGGTTCGCCGGTTGAAACAGCTGTTTAGCGTGTCAT